>JAQBSW010004013.1:0-74578 GCA_029291075.1 Eudiplozoon nipponicum
AATACAATACAATACAATACAATACAATACAATACAATACAATACAATACAATACAATACAATACAATACAATACAATACAATACAATACAATACAATACAATACAATACAATACAATACAATACAATACAATACAATACAATACAATACAATACAATACAATACAATACAATACAATACAATACAATACAATACAATACAATACAATACAATACAATACAATACAATACAATACAATACAATACAATACAATACAATACAATACAATACAATACAATACAATACAATACAATACAATACAATACAATACAATACAATACAATACAATACAATACAATACAATACAATACAATACAATACAATACAATACAATACAATACAATACAATACAATACAATACAATACAATACAATACAATACAATACAATACAATACAATACAATACAATACAATACAATACAATACAATACAATACAATACAATACAATACAATACAATACAATACAATACAATACAATACAATACAATACAATACAATACAATACAATACAATACAATACAATACAATACAATACAATACAATACAATACAATACAATACAATACAATACAATACAATACAATACAATACAATACAATACAATACAATACAATACAATACAATACAATACAATACAATACAATACAATACAATACAATACAATACAATACAATACAATACAATACAATACAATACAATACAATACAATACAATACAATACAATACAATACAATACAATACAATACAATACAATACAATACAATACAATACAATACAATACAATACAATACAATACAATACAATACAATACAATACAATACAATACAATACAATACAATACAATACAATACAATACAATACAATACAATACAATACAATACAATACAATACAATACAATACAATACAATACAATACAATACAATACAATACAATACAATACAATACAATACAATACAATACAATACAATACAATTCAATACAATACAATACAATACAATACAATACAATACAATATAATACAATACAATACAATACAATACAAAACAATAGAACACAACGCCATACCTTACAATACAATTCAATACAAGTCAATACAATAGAATAGAGTGCAATACAATGCGTTGAAATGCATGATATTCGAAAAGAGTACAAAACATTTAAAGATCATACAATTCAATTCAATGCAAATGCATAAAATAGAATACACTACAATAAGATATTATAAAATACAATATTGTAAATGTCAATGCAATGCAATGCAATAAAATACAATACGATACAATGAAATAAAATTCAATCTAAAACAACACAATGACATACTATACAGTGCATTACAGTATATTTCAATGCAATTAAATATAACGAAATACAATACTGTAAAATACCATTCTATTTGAAACTTTGCAATACCATACAATACAATATTACTCGATAATGCAATATAATGCAATATATGTGAAAAATGTCCAATATAATACATTGTTTGAAGCCAGTTCATGATTGATTATATGTTATTTCATATAAATGAATTATGCTTTTTTACGAATAAGTCTTTTGAAATTTAAAACGTATAATCTCATTTAAACTCTGTGCAATGAAACAGATCAATAATGCAAAAAACAATATAATTATAACTCTGCAGACTGAAATCATTCCGTCAATCATGCTTTACAAGTGCTGAATGATATAATGATTTTTTGCATTTTTTTCTGAAAAGTACTTCGTGAATATATTTTAATGTGCAATTATATTATCTATGCATTCATATTTTAAGTATTTGCTGTATATACATTTGATGAGGGACATTTCATCTGGGTAATTCAAATTCAAAGTGAGTTAAGATATTTTTTCAATGATAAATTATTCCGTGCTGTATTTCATTTAAAATCTATTTTAACCAACGGAAGCTTTTAACAATTACACTAGTTTTTGGTAACGAAGCTAGTTGTTCAACTTAAATTTAATTTATTCTGAGCAACTGGCTCGGGTGTCTATTGACCAGCGGAGAAAACTTCATAGAATGCCAGAATGGACTAAATTCATGGATACAAGTCAAGATGAAAGGACGAGTAAACTAACGGAAAAGGAGTAAAATTTGTCGCTTCACTTGAAGTCGTTGAAAACCATAATTATAATAAATAATAAAAATTAGAATTAAGGAATTCAAATCAACATAAACTATTTAATGCGATAAAATGAAATGGTACGCCACACCATATTATAGAATAAAATTTAATGGTACGCATTACTGGACAGTGAAACTAAAATGAAACCATTGCAATAATATAGCGAAAATTGCAACAAATAATGTAGATTAAAGCATCATTGATTGGCAGATTAGTGATAATAATTATTTAAATTAAGTTTGCGATCTTGATATAAACAACAAATTTTTATCACCACTCGTGCAATCAATAATTTTCAACTTGTTTTACCTATACGTAGGTGACGAAATTCACAAACATTTAATGTTGGTGGCTGCATAGAAATTGTGCAGCCGGCAAATCCAGTCAAGTTCAATGTATTCGAGAGTACTAGAGGTGAAAGCCGCACATCAAATTTTGCTATATATATATGCATTGCAGTTTGATTCTCACTAGTCAGTGTGCTGTTGTACATTAATGATGATCGTGGAAGGTCAAAACACGTCAAAACGTGTGACTGATGAAAGTTTTGCTGTGATGTTCAACGAATGACTAAATGCAATGGGATTCGTGTTTACTTTAATCTCGCAAACTTGAATTAAATTATTATATTCACCGTCCGCACAACCCTTGATTGTTTACTTGTTTACCTATATATATGGCCAAATCAGCAAACAATTATTGCTCGTGATTGCAAAGAAATTTTGCAACCAAAATTGCTATTCCAGTACAATATATGTAGAATTACTAGGAGTGAGTGTCGCGAATCATGGATTGGTGTTTATTTCAAGTTCGCAAACTTGACTTGAATAAATTCTGTAGATTAAAGTGCAAATCAGGTACGTGTAAATAACTATAGCAAAACGGTAAATGAATAACATAGAAGTCAAAAAAATATGACACTGGAAAATATAATACTGTAAGATAAAATGCATTTGAATTATAATAAAATAAAATTCAATTTAATTCGATACAAATGAAACCAAGAAATTCTAAACGAAAAGTACAGCACAACGCAATTGTAAAGAACGCTCTTCATTACCATGAGTATCATGCATTAGAAGCCAATTTTGATAAATTACTACAATAGGATTCAACAGATTGCATTGTTGTACAATAAAATGCAGCATAATTATAAACAATAAAATATAAAGCAACAAAAAGCTATTTCTTAAGATACAATATCCTACTTTAAATTATCAAACAATGAAATGAAAGCCCTCTTCATTAAATGTGTTACAGTAATGTAGAATAAAATACAATACGTTTTCGTTTAGTCCAATTCAAAAAATAAAATTTAAAGCAATTCAATAACATTAAATAAATCAATGTACTAATATTGATACAAACATCAGTTCCAATTTATACATACATTAGTCAGTACAAACAAATCATTGAAAAATGTAGAAAAGGCCTTTTATATAGTGGATCGGTTTCGTCCTTATTTGGAACTCTTCACGTACTGTCCGGAATTTGCTAAGTACGGTGCTCTAAACTTGGCACGTCTGCTTCGGAATCAATTGCTTTACCCAATGAGCTACCCAGACACTTCAGGTTAGAGCAACAGAGGTGCTCAGGTTCGAGCTCTTTTCGCGTCATGTTCCGAAAAGTAAGTGGAGAGTTTCCAATAGGAACAAAACCGGTCTTATGGATGGTATGCCTTTTGAAAATTATAAAATTATAATTTAGGTTACGTCTTGGTATAAGCACCTGACCCATTAATTACTTACATAAACTAAGAATTGTATAGTGTAGAAAGGGAAATTACTCGACCAGTTTCGTGCTTATTGGGAACTCATCATGTACTGGCCAAAATTTGCCGCGGGCACGTTTGCTTCGGAATCTGGTGATCTAACCACTGAGCCACCCTGCCACACACTACACTACACACAATTTTCAGTTATATACTAACAAATGTAACTTGGTTAGTCTATTGTTTCTTTAGGTGGAGCTCATGCGGCATCCATTTCGACCCAAAGTTCCAATAAACCATTCCAAATCTCTCATTACTGAACAGTTACCACACTACATGCGGAAGTGGTATTGAAATGAACATTTATATAATTAAACAAACATTGGTTGCGCGGGCGGTGATAACAAATGTTATAATCAAGGTTTTGGTCATGATATAAGCGCCTGGCTCATAAATTACTTACAAATGCATATTTAAACTAAGAATTGAATAGTTTAGAAAGGTAATTCATCCAGTAGACCGGTTTCGTCTTTATTGGGAACTCATCATGTACTGGCCAGAAATTGCCATCTGCTTCGGAACCTGATGCTCTAACCACTGAGTTACCCTTCCGCACACTATAATACACACAATTTTTAGTTATATAATAGCTAATGTAACTTAGATTTTCTATTCTTTAAAATCAGGTTTGCGAGCTTGAAGTAAACAACAATCCCATTGTATTTAACCAGTCGTCGAACAACATAACAAAACTACCGCCAGCCGCAATGTCACTGACGCCTTTCGACCTTCCATGATCATCATCAGAGTACGACGGCAAACTGACTAGCGAGGATCAAACCGCATTGCATATATATGGAAAGCAAAATTAGTTTCTTATAACTCACCTAGAAGGAAAATAATGTTATTACGGCCCGCGCAACCACTGTTCGTTTAACATTATAAAATGTTTGGCTTATAATGGCAAACATACGAATATAATGTGAATGGTGTTTAAATCGAGATCACAATCTTGATTTCAATAATTGTTATCACCACCCGCAAAACCAATGTTTATTTAATTAAGCAGTTCTAAAGAAATTTCATATTTATGATTCATCTGAAGGAATGGCTAACAAAACACTTGAGTTAGTGTACGACTGTAATTTGTGTGTAGCGTACGGTAGGGTGGCGCGTTGGTTCGAGCAATTAATTCCGAAGCAGACGTGCTTAGGTTTGAGCCCTGTCCGCGGCAAATTCTGGCCAGTACGTGACGAGTTCCCAATGAGGTCGTAATCGGTCCACTGGATGAATTGCCTTTTCTACATTATAAAATGCTTAGTTTATACTGACATATGTTTATAAATTATGGGTCAGGTGCTTAAATCAAGATCGCAAACTTGATTTATGTAATCGTTATCACCACCCACCCAACCAATGTTCATTTTATTTGAGGCAAGGAATACTAAACATGCACGACAATAGGATGTAGTTCAGTTAAATAATTTGGGAATACCTACTTGTGAAACATTAGTTAGTATATAACTGAAAATTGTGTGTAGAGTGCAACAGGTTGGAACAGTGGTTAGAACAACAAATTCCGAAGCAGACGTGTCATGGTTCGTGCTCTGTCCGCGGCAAAGTCTGCAAATTACTTGATGAGTTCCTAATAAGGACGAAACGGATGTACAGGATGAATTGCCTTTTCCACACTATACAATACTTAGTTATATTGACACGTGTTTGTACCTAATGGGTCAGGTTTTTAAATTAAAATCGCCACCTTGATTAATGTAATTGCTATAAACCGCCCGTGCCACCAATTTTCGCATTTTAATATAAATTATTTAAAATGACCTACAAGCAGCAAATTTGTATTCTTTAATAAAATCAAATTTAAGACACACCTTGTTCGGTATTTCCAATGAGTGTATCTGTAAATTGAAATGAATCAAGCACAAATAGTTAATATATTTCAGATTAGCGTTGAATGCTGTGTGATCTAGAACACATTTGCCAACTTTTCGGAGAAATTTGAACACCAATATACTTCCACTTTTTTATTTCCAATAGGTTGAAAATAACCTAACATTTTTCTCACTCAAATGGTCATTTATATCCACCTGTTGACGATAGCATTAGAAAAGGTTAAAACAGTTTACTGATGCGTCAGAAATAAAAAAAACAAAATTCTATTAGCGTCGAAGAAATATAGAAGTGCGATAAGTGGCGTGAAAACGAATGAACTATTTACATTCAGTATTAAAATTTGTAGTAGAATCTAGATATTTGCTTATTTTGGTGCAGTTTTATTTAAAATATGTTGATCTCACGTAGCTAAACCAAATTTCAATAGATTTATGCTTCATTAAATAAATCAATCACATTTTAAATCACTAATTTTAATGTAGACTTTTTTGGATAATATGGGAGATTAATAGAATTATTGATATTAAAACGCCAATGGATGTATTGTTGACAGGTGTACAGTTGTCGATCGAAGACAAGGAGATATATACACGGTTTGACGGTACAAAATTAATTTAGACTAATAGAAACTTAGAAAGTGAAATATATGAAAATAAGAAAAACAATGAATAAACAGTTTGTTGGCTGGTTTAAATAAAGAAATATGGGTACGTTAATTTTTAGTCTGGCTGACTGATTGATTAATAATTAAAACGCTAGATGCATATCGGGAGGCAATAAATATCTATTTTTTGTGCTGGTTAAAAGAAAGAATAAAATTTGGACAGAATAAAAATAGATCGATAGACAGGAAAAAATGTATGTATTAGGAAAGCCGAGAAACAAAAACAAAAAAGAAAAAATGCTCAATAAATTTATTATGCTTATTTTAGTAAAACAGAAAAAAATGCTTTATAGGCATAGTGAAGTTGTGAAATAAATATAAATAAAGTAAGATTAAAATGTTTAATGTTTATCAAAAGAAATAGAAAGACATGTAAGAGGTACAAAAAGAATTTGATAACTGTTACGAAATCATATATATATAAATATATGATAATATGGATGAATTAACAATAAATGATCTATATTCGTATTTAGACAGACGGATATATGACTAAAAAAAATCAGCAGTTTATCGAAAAGTTAGACGATATGTACATTTATATAAAAGGATAGTTAGAGTTAAATAGATGTTTGGAGCAAGAAATAAAGATATATATATCGCTAGAGAAATAATTTTCTCGCTAGATAGATTATTAGATATATGGTAAAGTAAATAGAGAGATAGATTATTATATTGGCAAGTATATAAATAAATAGCACATATATATATATATATGTATATAGACAGATAAAATTATAATTATATATATGTATAATGATTAATATATATATAGGCTAACACAGAAACATTTAAAAAATATTAAAATATATAAATAGATAGACATTGATATATATGTTTATATAAATACACATATATAATTAATTATATAGTTTATTAGGTAGCTTCCTATATACATATATATATGTATATATATATATATATATATATATATATATATATATATATATATATATATATTGAAAGATAGCTAGATAGCTAAATGGCTAGAGAGGCGGATATATATTGAATAATTGATAGATAGACAGATAAATATATAAATATATTTGTATATTACAGTTAAATACTGTTTGTTGCGAAGAACTAATATATATGCAAGTATGTATTAGGTTTTGCGAACCCAGTAACAAATTAGTTCAGTTGTGACCAGAAGGATAAACCAAAGGCAGCATGAACGGAAAGTAGAATCTCATGCACATTCGTTTCGTGCTTACTGGCGACTCATCAGTAGGAGCCGGTATTACGCCCTTAACCACTATATATTTGGTAGAAGAATGTGGAATAATAGGACGGTACAATCTCCTAGACGAATGTGTAAACCTGTAATAGTGAAGTTAACATAATCTGAAGTCAACGACAATACGACTTCAATGCTAACTCACACTATATGACGAATGTGTAAACCTGTAATAGTGAAGCTAACATAACAAACAGTATTTAACTGTAATATATTGAATTGAATGATGTCATGCTTACCGCGAAATGTGATAACTGATATCGATGAAGGCCAGAGTGTATGGTTTAACTGGAGTAACAGGTGTTCGGAAATTGTTGTAATTCTCAATTTGGGTGAACTTTAGCATAAATTTATATCCATCAGGTTGGTATCATGTACCGACTCGGAAACCATAGTGTTAGTATCCGGTGTTCATCGATTTCAAAAAAGGTATCAGTTACTAACACAATGGCCATAGTGTTAGTATCCTTTACAGACTCGGTATATATATTATATAGTGTGAGTTAGTATTGAAGTCGTATTGTCGTTGACTTCAGATTATGTTAGCTTCACCATTACAGGTTTACACATTCGTCATAGAGTGTGAGTTAGCATTGAAGTCGTATTGTCTTTGACTTCAGATTATGTTAGCTTCACTATTACAGGTTTACACATTCGTCTAGGAGATTGTACCGTCCTATTATTCCATATTCTTCTACCAAATATATAGTGGTTAAAGGGCGTAATACCGGCTCCTACTGATGAGTAGCCAGTAAGCACGAAACGAATGTGCATGAGATTATACTTTCCGTTTATGCTGCCTTTGGTTTATCCTTCTGGTCACAACTGAACTAATTTGTTACTAGGTTCGCAAAACCTAATACATACTTGCATATTTGTATATTGTTTGGTTGATAGACTGTAAGAGAGCAAGGTAGAAATTTATATGAACATAAGTAGCTATACTGAACTATTACTTTTATTTCGTGTTACCTTTACATATATTTATTAGATATATTCGTTTGATGTTCAACGGCGACTTTTCCGTAGGAGACGGTACTATGCTCTATACCCAATACATATTTAGTTAAAAAATTCAGGACTCTTAGGTGGAACAAACTCTTATGTGGATGTGTATTTAAGCATTAATTGGGTTAGATTTATGCTAATTCTTCGAAAATGCGACTTATAAGCCAATTTACTCATTAAAACATATAATCAGAGCCTGTGCAAAGTACCAAAATAAAAATTTTTTTAAAGTACAAATTCTGTATCGCTCATCAACAGGATTTTTTTCGAGATAGGCTAAGCTCACGAAAACTGATATTTACCACCAATTAATAACATCTGTTAGATATTTACTTGTGGACGTAAACAAGCATGGATTTCATGTATTTAACTTTCGCCCAATCAACCATAAGTTGGTACATAATAGAAAAGGTCATGAGATGCGCGGCTTTGGTGATGTAGTGGATCCGTTGCTGCCCGCGCAACTAATGTTCCTAAAATTATATTAACTTTCATTTCAATAGCACTTCCCCTTGTAGTGTGGTGTCTAGTTAATAATGATAGATTGGGTAGGATTAGTTGGAACTTTGGGTCCAAACTGATGCAAAAGAAAAAATAATAAACTAATTTCATTAGTTAGTATGTAACTGAAAATTGTGTGTATTGTCTGGCAGAGTGGCTCAGTGTTTAGAGCACCAGATTCCGAAGCAGTGGAACCCAGGATCGAGCCCCGTCCGCGGTAAATTCTGGCCATTACGTGATGAGTTCCCAATAAGGAAGTAACCGGTTTACTGAATGAATTTCCTTTTCTACACTATACAATTCTTAGTTTATACTGACAAATGTATGTACTTAATGGGTTAGGTTGTTATATCAATATAAAAACATAGTATATGATATCACCGCCCGCGCAAACAATGTTGGTTTAGTCATAATGAATGGTTGGTTGGCCTTATTAATAATTGATTTGTCTACCTACTGTTTAATTGGCTAGTATTTTGCTTAATTGCTTAATGAACTTATTTATTCATTCACCAGCTGTAAGGATTCATTAATGCGTAACTTTTCAAATTCTAGATCATGGGCAATTGATACGTGTATTAAATTTACCGCCAAGAAATTACTAAGAAATACTCCAGACGCATTTAATTCGAGCGAATCTGTTTTCGATCAGTAGAAGCCAGATGTAAATCCAAACGCTGTCATCTAAATCAAATTCGTTAGAACCTACCCAGGTGGTATGCTATCTTTTGAATAATTATAATCTGGGGTGTTTAGGTAGAAATTCAGGTCTTTAGAGATTCCAAATAGGTTCCGGACAAAATAAAAATTGGGAAATTAACCCAAATTTTTTGTATTACTTTGCACGGGTGGCGCAGTGGGTAAAGTTCCAGAACTCGAAGCAAATGTTCCGTGTTCGAGTCCCGTCTGCGGCTAATTTTGACAGTACCTAGGGAATTACCAATATGGGCAAAGCCGGTCTACTGCTTGATCTAAATTTGCTACGGTATTTTATGTTTATTTTATAATTAAAACATATTCATTATCAAAATCGCGCATTATTTTATATATATATATATATATATATATATATATATATATATTGTGGTGACTTCTTACAGAAACAATTACAGAATAAACAATTTATAATTTTATACGTTCTTTCATGTCTGGGTCTTGAATTTTGCATAGTCATTTTGCTTTAGAATACTTTTTCAATAGTAAAATGTGCAAAGGACGTAACGACGTCTTCTACCATTGAGTATCCCCAAACTCTCAATGCACGCATCAATGGTCTGAAAACGTTTTGTTAAATTTGATAGGCCCTTCACCTCTTGAGTTAAAGTATTTCTCGCGAATGTCATTCGGATTAGTCACATGAATTTAAGTATATTACTTACTTCCATGATTCTATTAATGTCTTCCACCATTTGTTTAAATTCTTTTTGTTTATGAGCCATAAACCCTTCACTCTTTAAATTTTGTATTGATTCTCTCATTCATTGCTCTTCTCGAATAAATTTCTTTTCATGCAGAGAAATGACAGATAAGAAAATTTGTCATCCTGAGTTTGAACTAGCGTATTTTGAAAGTAAGTGTCTGTTTTTCCATATAATCGTTCTATAATTTAAGTTGATTTTGAAATCTGCCTTTTTATTTCACATTTCTAAATATTAATAATTTTTTTTGCTAAAACAGCAATTTTTAGACATTGACTGGATTTACTAAAGATGTGACACAATCAAATTTCTCCAGTGTTCTTGCTTTATAATTACTCAAATACCAACTATCACTAACCACAAATTAAATTAATGTTTTCATATTACCCTTGCCTTGAGCAAAGAACGATCGAAATTTTAATCAGATAAAAGATCCGTTTCTTTCTGATATTCATCTCAAGTATCTACAAATAAACATCTCTTTACATATAAATTAAGGGGTAAAACTAGATTTAAAAAAATAAACAATCAATTGCCTGCATCACCTCCAGTTCAAGCACAGTGCCTGAACATGCTTCTTCTGCCTGCATAGATTTGGCTGCAATTTGCTTATCCATAAAGCTTCATATATGGCTAACTCCCTTCTGTTATTGCATTTAGTAATTATCTTAAGTGCTATGTCAGAAGAACATAAATGTGAGGTAACCACGGTGTTATGCCGTCTGGTCGATCGGCCTACGTAAGTTGATCGACAACATGAGAATGACTATCGCATTGAGCGTTAATTAGAGGTAATGCACGCAACTGATTGGTTGTTCCATTATCTCACGCTCCCTCCATGTTTACATTTTTCTGTCTTGTTTTGCCCTTCAATTTATATACAAAGAGATGGTCATTTGTAGATACTTGAGAAGAATATGAGAAAGAAACAGTTATTGTATCTGATAAAATATTTTTTCGTTTTGCATATGGAAAGGGTACTATGAATTGTATTAAGGCTCACATTCCAAATAAATGTATATTTTATGTAACCTACTATACGTACGCGTGTCTACTGATAGTTGCGCTAACATATGCGAATCTATAGACAAAATAGATGGTTTTTATCTCAAGTTCCCAATATTTTTCAAGTTATTGTCACGACCAATTGCGCAATCAATAATTGTTTAATTAAACAACTTATTACAATTCTGAGAGAACAGTGACAAAGACATTTTTGTGACTGCAAGGAAGCTATGCAGCCAACATTTCAGTCAAGCAAAACTTAAGAAAGACTATTATATCTGTGAGACGGATTTCGGATTTTCTCTAAGGTCTACTTTTATTGCTGTTTTATTGTTGTTAGTTGGGTTTGCGTCATGCTCTGTTAATGACCATAGTGTCAGTTAATGTCACAGGTGCAATTACTTATTAGGTAATGCGTACCTAAAAACAAATAAACAAATATTTGTGACATTGGTCATTGCATAATTAGCGGATCCTTGTTCTGATGAACAAGTGAATGTTCCCTGTTCCTTATTTCATCAGAAAATTTTCGGAAACAGTTTTTGGTTGCCTTTTTTACTACATAGCTCACCAAACAGTATAAATACAAACTAATTAAGTGAGAATAAAAATGTCAAGTACTCTGCTTATTTAAATTTACGGATGGGTAATTTTATAATAGATACTGATATTTCACTAGATAAGTACGCGTAGGTTATCTGTGTGAATGCAAATACTATGTGTCCAGTTAAATGAAATAACATACACGTGCAAATCAATTTAAGTTAAATTTTAATTATTGTATCCTACTTTACACTTCGCACAAGCCAAAATAACTGTTTTTTTATTTACCATGTCTAAATTAAGTAAATAAAGGCGATCTCTTTGGTTAGTGAGGGGATAAAAGTAATACAAATATTCCACAGTTAAAACATAACGCGGCATTTAATGAGGATAGTAGTAAATTGCAACAGCTAAATTAAAATCTTCGGTCAAGATAATGAAGACCTGACATAAATGATACAAACATTATCTAACATCAGACTGACCATTGTAAGAAAAAGTGATAATTAGGATAAAAAATCCGCAAGTAAATCTTGTGCAAAGTTTTATTGTCCTTTCTGAGTTACCTTTGTGTGACTATTGAATAAGCTCTGAAGATGACTGCGAGAACGAGTAATCGAAACGTCAGAAAAATGCAACGATGCTTCGTTGAATGTATAAATATAAATTTAACATTCAGCAAAGTTGTGCAACTAAAGATGCCCTGTCATTTAAAGTAATATTAAAATTAAGGCAAAAGTCCATTGTTATGTGCTAAACACTTAGAGTTAAATGATCCGATGAGATATCAATTAAAAACTGGACAGATTTTAAAAGTTGATGATGTAAATAATTATTAAACAAGTAGTATATTTTATAAAGTCAAAGATATGCTATTAATAATAAAATTTTATAACTCATTTGTTGCTGCAAGTTCCTGATTACAATTCATTAAATTATAGTTTCCTATCATTAGAAAATGCTGTTTTCAAATAGACACCTGACTATTTTCAAACGTTCTTTCATTCCAAATAACCCACCTTAATGTAATCAGATTTGTCGTTCTGATACAAATGAATAACACTACACGTCTAAAATCATCCCAGATATTAGTGTGTCCCGTCACCAGAGAATGAGAAACAAGATAAGATTTATTAACATTTCCATGCTTTCATGCAATTCTATGTAATTCTCTTATTGCCTTAATTTGGCACACCGTTTCGCACATGTACAGAGGATTGTACACTTTGCATGAAATTTTGAACATTCCTAATATATCAAAATGTTCGATTTCCTCGTGTTTGTTAGAAAGTTTAATGCCAATGTTAATGCACTTTTTTAGAGAGATTCAATGCTGTTGATTTTAATCTTATGCTTGGTTCAGTGTCCAGTAATACCATGACCATACAATTCCCTGTAACGTACTTCGACATAAAGATACATATACTTATGTCTTTTTTTCATTTTTGCTGCTATTAGCTTATGTGGATAACTAACATTTGTAAATATTTCTGGCATACTTCTCAATTTTCACCCCCAGTTTCATATCTGCTGATTTAAGGTTTCTTATTTGCAATGATATTAAGCTGCTAAATAATATCCTATACAGATTATTGAACTTGAAATAATAAGTTTCATAATTTAAACATACTATCTTTCAATATACCATTGTAATTGTTTATTAGGTGTTTCCTGCCTAGTAAAAAATTAGTTCAAATCGGACCAGAAGAATAAATCAAAGTCAGGATGTACAGAAGGTATAATCTCTTGTTCATATTCCTTGCAATCTACAGGGGCCGCTTCATTGAACACCTCTGCTTTTTCTACAAAATTCGTATCTAAATGTAAAATAAGTAGGGGGCATAAATATACTCACCATCATTATAAGGTGTCCAACTGCCGTTTTACTTCCTCCTAATACTATTAGAAGATCTACAAGAACCAACACACAAATAATCTTGAGATTCAAGTACATGGATATCAACTTTCAAATTAATCTAATATATATTTGTGAACAATGTTACCAAAATCGAAGCTGTAGGAGTATATTCGTATTCTTTGGCATAGAAAATTTGAAATTGTTCAAGACGTCTATGAGGAATTTATTTAGACACTTAGGAAAATGAATTTTTAACAGATTCAAAAAAACTTTTAGTCGCTATTGAACTTAAACTACCTACGAGAGGTCCACGATTAACCAAAAACAATTAATTTTAAAAAATTGATTTCCAAATTGTATTTATGGTTATTAGATAATGTATTGATAGCCTAAAATCGTGGTGATAAAGACATGCTAGGTTTAATAAATTAAATTAATCAGATGAGCGTAATAAAATTTACAATAACATAGGAGTCATCTAGTGAATTACGTATTTTGAAATTACATTATTTAAGAAAGGTTGGTAAATAGAAAAAAACTCGTTTATAAGGAGATTACTGAATTGGAATACTTCGTAATTTTAAGTCAAAATCCATATTTGATGGAAGCCGGTGGATTAATATCTATGACGATCGGAAATCTTAGATTAACAGATGTGAAACTGAGAAAAATGGAACTATGTAGAATTCAAGAAATAAATTTGAATATTCGTTATCCTATTGAGTTAATGGAAGCAATATTGAAGTACGTCGTAAATAAATTTAAACCTAGTTATAAATACGTATATATTGATATATCAGAGGATGATCGGAAGGCTATGGTATAACCGGACTCACAATAAATCGTAAAATTAAAATCACTTACATTGGAACAAATTGCAATATTTGTGTTTATTCGCTGCCTTTCCCCGGGAAGTAAACTTCTCAGCCAATTAAAAATAGAAATCTCAGCTGCATTAGGATTCATGCAATTCCATGCAAAGTATGTTATCCTATGTGTGTTTGGGAGACCATGCGCCCAATCAAGGCAAGAGTGAAAGAAAACAGAATGGCATGCAATTAAGCAATCATTGATTGTGCCTGTGATGGTATCAATTCTTTAAATAAAAATTGCGAGCTTGAAGTAAACACAAATTTCATTGGTTTTAAGACGTCATCGAACAACATAGCGAAATTACCGACGCGTTTAGACCTTTCATGATGATCATCAGAGTAGAACAATAAACTGACAAGCGAGTATCAAACCGCAATGTATAAGTATGGAACAAAATTATATGTGTGATAATCACGTCTAGTAGTCTCGCGTACATTGTACTTGACTGGAAATGTCGGCTGCAAAATCACTATGCGGTCACGAACATTAAAGTTTCTGCAACTTTCGCCACGCATATATGGGAATTACAATTAACAAATAATTGATTGTGCAGATGGTGTTAGCATTTCTAAAAATCAAAATTGCGAGCTTGAAGTAAACACTAATCCAATTGCATTTAATCAGTCGTCGAAGAACGTAGCAAAACTACCGATCGTCGCCCGCTCTGACGAGTTTTGACTTTCCTTGATCATCATCACGGTACGACGGCAAACTGGCTAAGGGCAATCGAATCCCAATGACTTGCTAATCAGTTTTCCGTCGTACTCTGATGATGGCCATGGAAAGAAGCAATGCGTCATTGCGGGCGACTGGAGTTAGTTTTGCTTTTTCGTTCCACGGCTGGTTAAATACGATTAGATTGCTGTTTATTTCAAGCTTACAGAATGTCATGTTTGATTGAAAAGGCTAATAGATATCATCTAACGTGACATTCTTTAGAGGCTGTGCACACTGTTTACTGGGATAACATTTCAAGCATTTTTTTTGCAGGCGGTGATGACAATTACTTAAATCAAGATTACAATCTTGAAATGAACACCTAGCACTTTATCAGTATAAACTAAGTATTGTATAATGTAGAAAATATAATTCATCCAGTAGACCTATTTTGTCCTTATTGGGAATTCATCAACTTCTGTCATGAATTTGCCACTGGACAGAGATCGAGCCTGGGCACGTCTGCTATGGAATCAGTTTCTCTAACCACTGAGCCAAATAGCCATTCTTCAGTACAAACTAAGCTATGTGTAGTTTATAAAAGACAATTGGGAACTCCTAACCTACTGTCAAGTATTCGCTGCAAACAGGGCTCAAACCTGGACAAGTCGGCTTTGGATCTGTTTCTCTAATCACTGAACCACATTCACGTAAAGTTCAGTTTATACCGATAAATGTATGTACATAATGGATCAGGTTTTTATATCAGTGCTGCAGGATGGCATAGTGGTTAGACCAACATATACTGAAGCAGACGTGTTCAGGTTGGGGCCCTCATTTCTGGACAAAACGTGACGCGATTTTAATAAGAAAAAAACTCGTCTACTGCCTGAATTGGCCTCCCTTCATTTATATCAAGATCGCAATCTATATTTAAGTAATATCCATCAACTACTTCTTAACCACTGTTCGTTTTGTCATCCCAGTGATCTGTTTGCACAGCCTCTAAAGAATGTCATGTTAGTTGATAACTATAAGCATGTCCAAACAAACACACTGTTCCGTATATTTCTTCTCTTAACTTGATTGGGTGCATTTTCGCACAGTGTTCCTTTCAATAATACCTCACCATATAGCGTGTTGTCTGCCCTTTAATGACAGATTTAGGATGTTTGGCTGGAATTTTAGGTATAAAGGAATGAAATATAGGCTACACATAATGGAAAATCTAACTGAAAATATTGGTTAGTGTATAAGTCTAAATTGTGTGTAATGTGCTGCAGGGTGGCTCGGTGGTTAGAGCAATATATTTCGCAGCAGACGTGCTCAGTTTCCAGCCCGGTCCGCGGCGAATTCTCGTCAGTACATGAAAAGATTATAATAGGGACGAAACCAGTATACTGGATTCGCAGATGAATTACCTTATTCACATTATACAATGCCTAGTTTATACAGACAATTATATATATATATATATATATATATATATATATATAGAGAAGAGAGAGAGAGAGAGGTACCTCGGATACAAGCAGGCTGACATTACGAGTTTTTTAGATACAGGCAGACTCAGACCATATTTCTGTTCAATATACAACCCCAAATCCAAGATAGTATTTCAGACATCAGAGAAGTCTCGCTCACTCACTTGTTACCACTTGAATCAGAGTGTATCATGTGCGCTGTACTCTTTTGCTTGATTTTGCGTAGTACTGTACTTTTTGTGTGTTATCATGGGGCCGAAGAGTGGGTGCTAAGGACAATGGTGATAGAGGAAGAAAGGATGATATCAATAGAACTAAATCAAGAAATAATGAAAAACATCAACGTGGCGTACGAGTAATTGAACTCGCAAAGATCTATGACTGTAGTACATCGACAATTTGTACGATATTGAAGCAGAAGGATGCCATCAAGAGTGCTACACCAGCAAAAGGAGCCACAATTCTTTCCCAATAAGGAATGTGTAGTTTTAGTTTTAAAGTTACGAAAATAGTTTTAAGTTCTAAAAAAGCGCCGCTTACGTACGTGTCTATAGTGCCCTCAACACTTCCCCCCTCCCTCCTCCTTGCCGTTCACCTTCGTTAGCCGCACTCGTCTGTCTCCAAAGTAAGATTATTATGCTAAATTACTCTTTTATTTCTTTATTTCATATTTTGTTATGTATTTGTCAGTTATACATGTTTTTTTCTTATTTAAAAACATATATTTATTCACAATTTTAAATGGGTTGGGGATTTTTCATACGTCCTGAACGGATTAAATCAAATAGAATTAATTTAAATGGGAGAAATTCGTTTGAGATTCGAGCCGATTGACTTACGTGCTCGTTTCTGAAACAAATTGAACTCGTATCTCGCAGGTACCACTGCATATGTCTATTTATCGTAATCGGTGTTTTTAAATTAAGATCGCATCCTTGATTCACATTGTGATATAATTTAATGTACGCATACTTTTCGTGTTTACTGGCAACACGTCAGTCTGTGCGGAACAGTTGGATTGTAAGATCTTTCATACAGGTATGTGTTCAAGCGGTATTAGCGATAACTTCCTATAAAGAGCTTGGAAATGCGCAATCAAAGCCAACTCATCATGTAGAATATGCATACCGAACCTGTCCACGGTACCCACATGATGGTGTTAGGTATACCAAACCTCTACCGGGTACCAGCACAACGGTTGTCTAGTCAGTCTTATTTTCACAAAAATTGAGAATTACAAACAATTCTTGACAACTGTTACTCAGGCAAACGCATAGAATATGGCCTCGATTGACATCAGTTACCTCAATGTATATGTAACTATTTTATTTATCATTCATTGACATCATGATTAGCATGAACTAGGATATCAGTGAACTTTAGACTATATATAGTGCATTTTTATGGTACGCGGTATAGGCTCGATACTTTGTTTTGGTATATTTAAATAATCGGTATTTATTAAATAGAGTGAGGTGGCCTTAAAGTCACATTGCTGAATACTTTTTATGGAGGTAGCTCTATTACTGGTTGAGCAAAAAACGTATAGGACATTGCACCATCAAACTGTCCCCGATTTATTGACAAAATATGTAGTAGATTTCTGGTGTAGTGCTGTCATCTACAAATGAATCGCTAGTAAACATTTAACGCATGTGCGCATGAGATTGTACTGTTTAATCATGTTGAATTTGGCATAGATTTCAGGTCATACTTGAATTAAATTGTTACTAGGTGTACAATATCTTATACATGATTGCAGTATCGTGTGTCACTTTGAAAGAAATACATTTTTGAAAAACTGCGTTATGAAAAATCTTCTGAGAATATTACCGTTCCTCTTTTCAATGGGAATCTTTATCGGCTCAAATAACAAGGGTTGCTTCCAATTATTCTAATCTCACCTTATTTTGCATGATAGATTGAAATACATTACTCTCAGTTAGCTTATCGAACATTGACGTGTTAAATTCACACAAATTTCGGATTTATTGTCTAAAATTTACAATTTCGGAGCCATTTTTGATTTAGGCCCAGGTGTTACTAAAACTAAAAATTATTATCTAAATTTTAAAAATAGTCTTAACCTACGTTGTCTATGAAGGATTCCGAAGACATGTAGAGTTATAAAAGTTCCTTTTTACTTTTCATATTTTAAATTGTCTATTAGCGTAAAACTATTTTTTTGTTTAATTACGAAAATCGACATCTTTTCATCTAACAAATATGACTTAGCCAAAATGCATTGGTTATGTAAAACAAATCGTGTTAATATCAACCTCCATACGGTATGAACTGAACTGTATTAAAAGTACAATGAATAATTTTCAAATTGAATGAAGTAATTTAATTCGTACATTGACACTCGTCATGTCATAACAAAACGCGCAGTCTTCAGTATTGCATAGTGATTTGTAATTTATGTTAAGTAAAATCATTGTCAAATAGCTAGATTACCAATATATCGCTTGGTAACCACGACTAATTGCGACATTTTAGTTAGTAATAAAAGCATAAAATGTGCATCAACGTTAAATATTTACCTTTCGTGGCTGCATATAAATTGTGCAGATGTACTTGCTGTAAAGTAAAATATGTGTAGAACCGTTATAGTTTGAGACATATCAACTTAAAACAATAATACTTCGCGAATATACCTTCATTAGTCAGTCCCTCGTCGTCTACTGTTGATGATTAAGGTAGGTTAAAAAATGATCTTCGCTAGTCAGTTTGCCGTCGTACTATGATGATGATTATGAATGGTCGAAACGCGTCACTGCGTGCGACTGCCGGTAGTTTCGCTATGTTGTTCGACGAATGGTCAAATATAATGAGATCAGTGTTTACTTCAAGCTCACAAACTTAATTTAAAGAATAGGTAGAAACATGTCAGTATGTGTAATTGGCGGGCTTTTGTTATGTTCTGTAACTGGTTGAAAATATAATCGGCAATTTTTCTAATTAAGGCAATTTCATTGCGATTAATAAACGAATTCGTATTGTGAAAATAATTATTTATTTATTAAATTAAATACCTTTTAAATGTATTTCGGTCTGTGTGATTGCCAAAATATAATCCCTAAAATATATTCCCTTAGTTGTGTTGAATTAAGATTTAGTTCATATTTCATTATACAGAGTTTATTCAAAAAATGAAACTGGTGCTCATAACTTAACGCATTCGTATGATAATCATCTGTGTTGTAATAATAATTTGAAATTTGTCACCAATTAAACGAATATTGGTAGCGCGGGTGGTGATAACATTTATTATAATCAAGGTTGCGGTCTTGATATAAACACCTTACCCATTAATTACTTACATATGTCAGTATAAACTACGAATTGTATAGTGTAGAAAAGACAATTCATCCAGTAGACCGGTTTCGTCCTTATTGGGAACTCATCAAGTACTGGCCAGAATTTGCCGCGGACAGGATACGAACCTGGGCACGTCTGCTTCGGCATCTGGTGCTCTAACCATTGAGCCATCATGCCGCACACTACACTACACACAATTTTCACTTATATACTAACTAATGTAACTTGGTTAGTCTATTTTTCATTTAGGTGGAGCTCATATGGCATCCATTTAGACCCAAAGTTCCAACTAACCATCCCCAATCTGTCATTACTGAACAGACACCACACTACATGGGGAAGTGGTATTGAAATGAACATTTATGTAATTAAACGAACATTGGTTGCGCGGGTGGTGATAACAATTATTATAATCAAGGTTGCGGTCTTGATATAAACACCTGACCCATTAATTACTTACATATGTCAGTATAAACTAAGAATTGTATAGTGTAGAAAAGGCAATTCATCCAGTAGACCGGTTTCGTCCTTATTGGGAACTCATCATGTACTGGCCAGAATTTGCCGCGGACAGGACTCGAACCTGGGCACGTCTGCTTCGGAATCTTGTGCTCTAACCACTGAGCCATCCTGCGGCAGGTTGGTAGTGTGTATTAGTGTGCAGCAGGATGGCTCAGTGGTTAGAGCACCAGATTCCGAAGCAGACGTGCCCAGGTTCGAGTCCTGTCCGCGGCAAATTCTGGCCAGTACATGATGAGTTACCAATATGGACGAAACCAGTCTACTGGATGAATTTCCTATTCTACACTATACAATTCTTAGTTTATACTGACATATGTGAGTAATTAATGGGTCAGTTGTTTATATCAAGACCGCAACCTTGATTATAATAAATTTGTCACCAAGTTTGAATTTCCATTAGTAAATTTAAAGATTTCTCTGTTTAGAATGAACCTTATAAATGGCATTTTAATTTCCAGAAATATGTTTTCTTCTGTTCGTCTTTATGCTAAGTTAATCTATCCAAATTAGGCTTCTTGATATAATATGCGTACCTGTATCAAATGCACTTGATAATAATTTGCGTTCATGCTGTCTTTGGCTTACCTTTCTGGTTATATTTGAATTAATTTGTTACTAGATGCGCAACACCTAATACACGATTGCACATGTTAAATTTCACCGTGACAATCGATATCTAATTGTTATATATTTAATTGAATGATGTCATGATTAGCGCGAAATGTCGTAACTGATATCGATCAGCACCGGAGTGTATGAATTCGCTGGAATAAAAGGTGATCATAGATAGTTGTAATTCTCAATTCTATGGTGTTGTTACCACGTACGCCTCGGCAACCTTGGAGTTGTTAAAATTCACATATTCGGTAACCATAGTGTTGGTATCAGATCCTGACACAACATGCAGAGTTTTGGTACCCTTAACAACCTCGATGTATCTATAATATTTGATGAGTTGTTCATGAAGTCGCATTATCAAAGACTCTATATAAATTTACATATTAGTATAAAAGATTGTACCGTCATATTTTCCCACATTATTTTTACTAACGTTTGATTATTTATCGGAGAAAATTATGCGACTGGTGTATTCGCACTATCTTGCCTCCTTCCTTACTTGGATGCCACTAATAAATATTTACTCCAAGATAGAAAAGGCATAAAAAAAGTTTGACGTGTGCAAATGGGAATTGACATCAACCGATTTATGGCAGCAGGAAGGCTCGGTGGTTAGAGCAAAAGATTGAGAAGTAGACATGCCCAGGTTCGCGCGCTGCCCGCGGAATATTCTGGACAGTATCTGATGAGTTCCAAATAAGGACGACACCGGTCTACTGGATGAATTGCCTTTTCTACACTATAATATACTTAGTTTAAATTGAAAAATGTATGTATATCACGGGTCAGGTGTTTATATCAAGATCGCAACTTTTATTAAATTAATTTTTATCTCCAACTGTGCAATACATAATCGCTTAATTATATAAATGTACATTTCGCTACCACTTCCCAATATAATGTGGTATCTGTTCTATAATGACAGATTGGGGATGGTTTTTTGGAACTTAGGGTTAAAAGGCTATTCATAAAAGAAAGACTAACCAAGAAATATTAATAAGTATATAGCTGAAAATTGAGTGTGGTGTGTGACAGGGTGGTTCAGTGGTTAGAGCACCAGATTCCGAAGCACATGTGCCCAGGTTCGAGCCCTGTCTGCGACAAATTCTGCACAGTACGTGAGGAGTTTTGAATAAAGACGAAACCCGTGTACTGGATTAATTGCGTTTTCCGCACCATACAATACTTAATTTATACTGACAAATATATGTACATAATAGATCAGGTGCTTATATCAAGATCGCAAGCCTGATTAAAAGTAATTGTTATCTTCGCTCGTGCAACCAATGTTCGTTTAATTACAATAGGCTTCACTGGAAATTGCCACTGCACAATTTTTATGCACTCCCGATAATTAGCTATTTTTAGCTTTTGCTATATATAGGTAATACAAAGCCGGAACAAATATTATACCAGCGTCAAATTACATTCCTTCAGAATGGTGATAACCTGACGTAAAAATAACTGCGCAAATGACAACACTTTCATCATCCAATCTGAAAGAAATTTTAAAACAATATGAGCGATCACCACGGCAATCTACACACCCTGTGCTGTTTCCAATTGACGAAAATAATTCTCATGCATTACGCAATACACAGGACGATATAAGGCCAAAAAGCATTCGTTCATCCAATAATCAACAAAGCGAAAGCCCAATAAAACCAATATATTCCTATAGGAATAACGAGCTAAAATATCGCTTATATATATATATATATATATATATATATATATATATATATATACGTAGATTTCATGTTTAGAAATTTTTAACAACTTGGCCACTGAGATTGTTCATTTTACTCCGATTGTACCACGCCATGAGTCAAATTTGTCGAAATTTTTCATTTTAGTTAGGATATATGGGACTTAACTTCGAAATATTTCGTTTCTTGGCAATCGTTCTTGTGGCAAAGCATATAAATTTTAACGCTTAACGCTTTAATTCTGAGAAAGTAGTAAACTCCTTTTGGATTAGTATTTCCAACTCGTATAGAATGCCAAGTATTGGCTACGACCAATCACAGTCACTGGAATTTCCGTGGAGCTTCGAGTGTTGAATAACAAACTGAGCTTAATTCAAAATATAATTGGGTATCAGTACTGTCACATCCGGTATACCAGTTGCTCCAAAGGAGTTTAAGCTGCCGAAGAATATGTTTTAAATTACTCGAAAAAATAAAGAAAGTTTCATTTTGCATGTGAATTAAGATAGCGTATGCAGTGTTTCTAGGTTTTCACAAAAGGCTCTTATCGATTGAAAACTGTACTATTCGAGAGAGAAAACACATACGCTAATGTTACTTGATCTGTTCCGAGAATCATTCATATTCGTCCAGTTTATTGAATACTGAAGAGAAAATTATTTTAGAATCTATATAATATATATATATATATATATATATAATGGAATATATGTATATATAAATATATCTATACATACATGTTCTTGTTCTGTCGGTGTGTACGATTCATTGTTAGGTTACAGTTTATTAAACAAGTTTGACATAAAATGTCAACGCATTTTGTATTTGTGAAGTGCAGTTGCAGGTGAAATTAATTGACTGCCACATTAAGTCTGCTTTACCTAGAGATATGCGACACTGGCAAGATGCCAATTGGCAGGTTGCAATACTTGTGCTCCTTGTAGTTGCAACGTGGCCAACTTGTGATGCGTCCACAGCTATTCAAGAACCAACGTTACCGGAATCTTTCAGAAACCCTCAACTTATTGAGTTGAAGTCAAAAAATGGACTCTGCCCCTATTTGACGCGAGGTAATGAGAAGTTCCTGACGGGCTGCTGGACATGTGGCTTGGGACACGGTGTATCAAACAGGTATGCCAAAATGGATTTTATGTTATTTCTATAAATTTAATAATCGGTAAATGTTTGTGAAAATACCACCTTTCTTTCAGTCTCTTGATTTTTACTTTGAAAGATTTAAACTTTATCGAAATCGTTGCTATATTAAATAAATGTATGTTTTTGCTCTACATTCTAATGAATTTCATGTGTTTCTAGAACGTTAGACTCATCAAACATAGTTCGTCCTGCATCTGAAATAGTGTGCCTCTTCAAATATGCTAGTTTTGTATTTCGCCCGAAAATAATTTCTCTCCTAATATCACATAAAATAGGCATTACTATTTAGCAAAATATACAACACTTCACTTTAATGATAAATATGCTGGGTCTTCTTATATACTAGCTTATATTTTATTGGTCACCTTGAAACTTAAGCTCGTACACTCTCTCTCTCTATATATTTTTTTCTAATATATATTGTTGGTATTAATTAATAATAGCATAAGGTCAGTTTCGTCTTCCCAGAGCACTCATTAATTACTTTCCATAACGTTTAATATGATCAAGGTTCCGATCTTATTATAAACACCTGACTCATTAAGTGCATACGTTTGTCAGTATAAACTAAGAATTATGTAGTGTTGAATAGGCAATTCGTCCAGTAGTTCGGTTTCGTTCTTATTTGTAAAGCATCACGTACTTGCCAGAATGGCCATAATCAACGCTAAGATCGAGACACATATGTCAATGTGTCTTTCAACTCGTCCACTGTGTTAGTCAATGAACGTAATATCTGCAAATATGAGTTTTATTCCAACATATTTGTATACGTAAACATATATATATATATATATATATATATATATATATATATATATATATATACTACCTTTATAAAGAAACACACAGATCAATTAAATATATGTGTATATATTGAGTCAGGTGTTTATTTCAAGATCGCAACCTTAATAAAAGTAATTATCACGGGCTGCGCAACCAATGTTCGTTTGATTATAAAATTTTTCATTTCAATAACATTTCCACTTGTAGTGGGGTGTCTGTTTTAAAATGACAGATTGGTTACTTAGTGTACACCTGAAAATTATGTTTAATGTGCGGCACGAAGATTTAGTGGTTAGAGCACCAGATTCAAAATCAGACATTTCCGGGATCGCACCCTGTTCATCGCAAGATTTTGACAGTAATTGAAAGTTGTCAGTGAGGACGAAACTGATTTGCAGGATAAATCAAAAGAACCTGGGTACGACTGCTTCGAAATCGGTGATTCTAAGTACTGAGTCACTCTACCGCATGGTTTATTTTGATAAATTTATATATTACGGAACTGTTGTTTGAGTAAATCTTACAAAATTGATTTAGATAAATTTCATAGCAACCCGCAAAATCAATAATTGTTAAAAATCCTTAATTTAATACTATATCCCGAGTTAGTATGGTGTCTGTTCTAAAAACGACCAATTTAGTACGGCTAGATGGAACTTTATTTCTGGAGAAATGCCACATAGTCTCCACTTAAAAAAAGTCTAACTAAAATATTAGCTTTTTTATAACTGACAATTCTGTGTAGTGTCAGGAAAGGTGACGAATTGGAGAGAGTCACATATTCTTAAGTAAGTAGAATCCGGTTCGAGCACTTTACGCGGCAAGTTATATTCAATGCTTGATAAGATCCCAATAAGAACGAAACTGGTCTACAGGATGAATTAACTTTGCCACCTAACATATTAATAAGTTTTTACAGACAAAAGTTTAAATATATTGAGTCTGATAGTTATATCGACCTTGCAAATTTGATTAAAATTAATGTAATCTTAACCCACGCAAGTAAACATTGTTAAATTATGTAAATTTTTAATTCGATACCACTTATTCTGGTTGTGTACTCTCTGCTCATTGTGCCAGATTTGATTTGGCTCGTTGGAGCTTTAGGTTAAAAAGATGCCACATAAGCTCCACCAAAATGAATTTTTAACCAATATCATGTTAGTAAATGACAGAAAATGATGCTTCGAATGTGAAATGAGTAGAGCTGGGGTTCCAGTCCCGTCCGCGACAAAATTCTTGACAGTATTTATAAAGGTTCCAACAACGATGAAACCGATCTACAGGATGTATTCACTTTGCTACAGTAAATAATACTTAGTTTATACTGACTTATGTATATGTATATATATATATATATATATATATATTTGAAATTGTGTATATGTGGAGATCGCAATCCTGATTTTAGTTGCCTGTGTTTTTGCTTTTGCGCGTTTTAAGCTTCCTCGTTGTTGTATAATGTATGTATTTAATTCAAATTAAAATCCGTGCTCATTTTAGGGACACACACACACACACGTGACATGCATCTATCTATTGAAATGTCATTCAGAAGTATAAATAAAGTGGCTAGAGAAAATATCGCTTTTGCTTCAGTAGTTTGTTTTTTAAAAAATTTTTTGGATGATTGGTGGACTGATAATGGTAACCGCCAACGGTTGCCGAAATATATCCAAGAAACAAATCAATTGGAATTCAGCCTGTGTTAGTCTCAACGCAGATCAGGAAATTTTAAAAAATCCAGTTTCGCAAATTTCTCATTCTTTTAATACCCTTATTTTCCGAAGTAGACTATGAGATATTATTAAATTTGATTTCAGTTCTGGCGAAGAGAAAATGGACTTTTTTAACTGTGTTTTGTATACATGATTTATCGTAAATGCATGAGTGCAGGATTCGATTCTCAATTCAATTTATAAATACATAGAAATGACTGAAATAAATTTTATACATGAGAAATAGGAGCATTGTGTCAAAGGAAGATAGATTAATCGAGAAATATTTCATAAAATTAAAAAAAGTCTATATCAGCGTGAATTCACGTGGAAATCTAAACCTTATAACTAACACATGACGTTTGCAATGCTATAGAAATTATTTTCAAATTGCATTTTCTTCACGATTCAGACACAACGTTTAAACTCTCGATGCAGGCGTAATTTGTTTATTTTTTATTAAGTTATTTAACTTTACTTTTTCATTATTACAGCAGGAAGAAATCTCAATTTAAAGGGTGTCAACCTAGATTATATTTCTAGAAAAATTCCCCCTAACACGGAAATAGTACTCTTGTAATATAATTCACACTGTCATGTTTACATGTGAGAAATGCTATCTAAGTTTACTAATTTGTTCAAACTCATCTTTGAAACAATGGAGGCTCTATAGATGTAAGATTAAGCGTAATAACGTTATTATTAGCAACGACGATCATCAACAAGTTAATTTTGAACGACAAAATGATGCATATGAACTCATTTACCTTTTTAATTGAAAGGTAGGTGATGCTTTGCTAGTAATGAGTTCGTGAGGGCTGCGCTAACTGGAGGTTGCTAGCTCAGAATAACACACTTAGTTGCTTCATTTTTGTCATTTGAGCGATTGAATTATTTTTCTTACTTTGAGACAAATCGATTGGTTTGTTGACGTTCAATAAATGATATAACAATAGGTCTTTTGCAATATTCCTTCAGATGTACCAATATTTGCGTTAACTTTCATTTGATCTTTAATGTTAGATGCATTTATTTACAGATTTACTTTAATTCAACGTATTCAAAGCACATTTTGGTTAAATATTCATAGCCTAGGTGACTGAAAAATGAGCAGGGACGATGTACTCTGGTTCGAACCCCGTTTAAGACAATTTTGACAATTACTTGATGAATGCCCTACAAGAACGAAACCGTTCAAGTTGATAAATATAATTCGTTAGTTTACGCAAAGCTCAGTTGATACAAACCACCTGTATATAATGAAATATTTCAATTTCTGTCACATATCCAGTTTATATGTTGTCTCCCCAATATTGACAGATTGATAAAATTCATTTTTATCTGAAGGTCTATAAAGATTCAGAACTGCATCTACCTAAGTGAAACATTGAACAATAATTAAGACTTTAATTAATTAAAATGGATAACATCACGCGGCTTCGATGGCATAGCGGATGAGATACGATGCTCTCGACTAAATGTTCATTGATTCAAATTCCAGCCGCGGAAAATCTGTAACTACTTGATAGGAGGCAATTGAGAAAGAATTAAATCTAGATAACGAGTTGCGTTGGCGATTTTTAGCAATGTTTAATTAATTCCGGCAATACTTATATATAATGAAATCCAGCAGTTAGACTTTTTATTTACGTTGTCAGTTCAAAGTAAATATTACAAAGCAAAATCATCAAGAAGACCGTTTTCTTTCCTTTTGTTAACTCGTCATTTAATTGCCAGGATTCCCGCAACTCGGACTCAGACCCAAACGCATTTGCTTTTGGAGTTTCTGCATTCATACATTGTGTTAACATTTCCGCGTGATACACCCAATTTTCTATTAAATACAAGCTAATGTTTAGATTAACTCTGCTTTAGATTGAGTGTTTATGACTATTATTTCAACCTAAATGGCTAATTAATCACCGCCGATCTTTTATTGAAGAATAGCTGTCATGGCACCTACGGATGTGATAGTGAATTACATAAATAATATTACGAAGAAAATATTCGGCAATCTGTGATATGTACTGCAATTTTAAACGATAAATTAGTTAAAATAATTTCCTTGGTGTATAATCCAAAGATGTTATTCGGAATATTTAAGAAGCTATGACTTAAAATGCAAAATGACTGCATGCAGTAAATTTAAGATAAATTTCATGTCAATCAAAATAAAAGTAACTAAGAGTTGAGTTTCAAGCCGGAAATGATTTCCTTCCTCTCTCTTTGCCCCTCCCCCCAGTAACTCATATAAAACAGGGCCACAACCTATCGATCATGTTAGATTTATGAAATATATATCATTTTCCAGGTAACATCAATCGGAATATAAAGTGATTTCTCAGAAGATACGATAATTTCTTCAGTGTTACCGCAAACGTTAGGTTCACGTCAGAATGTTTGCATATAGTTTATTAAAACTGCTGTTCGAACCCAATAATATCCTAGGCGTTTAAATTTTTCAATAACAGCTTGAAATTAGTGAAATATAATGAGTAGTAAATTGATCAAGGTATCTGTAAATTGGTGACAAAATTTGTCCATTTAAAATGGCTCGGAGAAAAATACATTGTTGGTCACAATATGGACAAGGTGAGTAGAAAGTCACATTTGCTAATGAAATAATTGAAAGTTTTATTGCATTGGGCATAGCTGTATCTCACTTTTCGGATTTGTCAACTATTTACATGAGGAACATAAACATAAGGCAGCAGGCTTCCGTTTCTGCATCGCTATCATCTTTACATGAATTGCAATGTAAAATAATTAATATGGTTGTCTTGAAAACCAAAATGAGATCGTGCTTGACGATAATCGACGGGAGAGCCTATCAACTAGCATAGATATATATATTTCATATATATATATTGGATGCGGTCTGATCCTCGATGTCGGGCGAAGCGCTTGCGGTGGCAGTGCCTTGTTCGACGACTGGCTACATACAGTAGGATTGGTGTTTACTTCCATGATTAACATTAGAGTACGACGTTAAACTGACTAGCGAGGATCAAAAAGAATTGCACATACACGGAAAGCAAAATTAGATATACGGCTCTCACCTCTACTAGTCCCGAATACATTGTACTTGACTGGGAATGTCGGTCGCACAATTTCTATGCTGTCAATAACACTAACTGTTTGCAGCTTTCGCCACACACATATAAAGGAAATACAATTAAACAATAATTGATTGCGCAGATGGCGGTAGCAATGCTTTAAATCAAGTTTGCGAGCTTGAAGTGAACACCAATCCAATTGTATTTAACCAGTCGTCCAACAACATAACAAAACTACCGCCAGTCTCAACGCACTGACGCGTTTCAACCTTCCATGATCATCATCAGAGTACGACGGCAAACTGGCCAGCGAGGGTAAAACCGCATTGAATATATATGGAAGGCAAAATTAGATATACGGTTCTCACATCTACTAGTCTCGAATACATTGTACTTAACTGTGAATGTCGGTCGCACAATTTCTATGCTTTTACGAACATTAACTGTTTGCAGCTTTTGCCACACACACATATATATATTGACAATACAGTTAAACAATAATTGACTGCGCGGATGGTGGTAACAATTCTTTAAATCAAGTTTGCGAGCTTGAAGTTAACACCAATCCAATTGTATTTAACCAGTCGTCGAACAACATAACAAAATTACCGCCGTCGTAATCTGATGATGATCATTCAAGGTCGAAACGCGTCAGTGCCTGCCACTGGCGGTAGTTTTGTCATATTATTCGGCGACTGGTTTAATACAATGGGTTTGGTGTTTATTTCAAACTCGCAAACTTGATTTAAATAATGTTAATTCCGAGACTTTTATTTAATTTCTTACAACAATGGAGCCGCACGCTGTATGTAATTTTCAGGCATATACACGTTTATGTCTCCTGGCCAAAATGCATATGCTTCAATCACGTTTTCTCATCCATTTCGGAGAAGGAAATTAAGATAAGTACGTATTGAATGCTTATAAATGCGAAATTTCCCTTCGGATGAACATCGTTTGCGTTGTTTTGCACAATATATTTTATATGGACAATACACACATACACTTATATATATATATATATATATATATATATATATATATATATATATATACTCATTTCATGTGGTAATGGAAAAAGAAATATACGTATGCCTCCATGCTGCTCTATTTATCTCAGTGTGCAATTAAACAATAAAAGTTAACATAGAAAATGGGCATAAAGATACACGATTTCGGATATTGAACAAAGATTGGTAAAAATTAATAATTCCGTGAAACTGGCGGCTACTGTATTTTGTGACACTGATTTTCAAATTGAGATTTGTATTTATTTTGATCTTATGATTTTTGCCACTAAAAATATAATTTTTTAAAATTTTTCATGATACACTACAAAAAGACATAATCGAAAATAAAATTAATTGCAATTCAAATAAAAAAATAATATTTCAACTTTACACTTGACTATTTCTGTATTTTTATGTGTCCGCCTTAAGCACCGGTAAGTACGTCATGGAATGCTGCCCAGGATTTCGGCGATCAGATATACAGAATCCGAATGGAGCATGTGCTTACGTGGAACCGACATGGCAGTCAATGCCCGCCCATCTTAGAGACGGTGAGAATGAGGGCACTGCTGACATGATTGAGCAGTTTCTTGTTGCCAGATCAAAAGATCAGAAATCACCGATAACCTTATTTACGACACATTATGGTGGAGACATGAATTCGGGAGACATTTACTTCAAATCGTGAGTAGAAAAAACTTATGTTGAAATGTTGTAATATTTGCACATCGACGTGCAGGAGGTTTTCACAAGTTTGATGTAAACACTTGCCATTAAGAGCAATTATTTACTAATTAATTATTTTTAATAAATGCTACATATAATTTTAACCTAGAATGTGTTGTTTAATAAATGGACTAAACGTACTCTCACACGATTAAATAAAAAATCCATGAATGAGCACTTCTATATTTGATGTTTTTCTTGATCCTTGCTTTGTTTCATTTAAGAGACGAAATTTATAAAGACGAGTTGACAATAAGCATGACAATAAAAAAAACGATTTAAGCAATTTCAGCAACCATGCAATGATTCAAAAAAATAATTACTTCATAAGAATCAGTTCGATGTCATATCGACGTAGCAATGTAGACCTTGATATTCACATATTTAAAGGTGACAAGTATGTGAAAATCGTCATTAATTCTTCTACTTTTATCTCTAGAATAATTATATATATATATATATATATATATATATATATATATATATATATAATCAATTTACATACATGAACTTACTATTAGTGCAATTCATCATTTTACGTTTCTTTACTTCGAAATTATTTCAATCAGCAGGTAATTCTAATAATCAATAATAAATTTTATTCCAAATTTGAACATTTAGCCTTATAAATTAATTTCTATATATCATTAGTGCCAAATATTTGATCGCTTAGTCCATAGAATGTTAAACTCTCGTTATTTATGGATAGAAATAATAAATAGGTAAGAGCATATTTATTGTGAACAGGTTTGCTGATATGTGTCGTGATAACTTAACAACATATTTCTTCAGAAGCCAATGTTAGGCTATGAAATTTATTTAGTGAGTAAGGGTAATCTCTATTTTCGGCAGCTGTATAAGTGGTGTTTAATAAATTAATTGCTGAGTTGTGACTCAAGTTGACTCCTGTGTGCAGGTGCGTGTCAACCTAGGTTTGGAGATAATGTTTACTGTACAAAAAAATTTTTTTGGTCTGATTAACTGTCTACCGGAGAAATTGAGTTTTCGCAGGTCTTTATTTATTAATAAACATCCAATTGGTTTCTTTCGTATGTTTTCTGTCATGAAATTTTGTTTCAGTTTTGTTTTGATCACCCAGCAATAACGATGTGTGTGAAATTTGCAGTATCTATCTCTCTTCTAACTGTGAGATTAGTGGCCTCGCTAATAATGATAAAAAAGTTACCTTTGCTGAAGCTTATACATAAATTTGTTGCAAGCCAAAATAAATCCTTGATAAAAACTTCGCAACGGAGTACCTTTGGCCTGATACAAAATTGTTATGGCAAGTTGTGCTAGTCCGCTTCTAGTCAAATTATGTATCATACTGGAAAAAAACTGTGTTTTCATTTCTTGTATTTTCGTTTGATATCAAGGATTTTTAATTTGTAAAATAGCTGTAAGTCCCATTCCAAGACTGTGTTCCGAATTTTAAAGTCATTCAAACCAAATTAGAATTTAAAAAAAATCTTGCACTCTGTGTTTGTGAATGATGGGTTTTAATTGATTTTCCCTACTTTTAGTGCACCTGTTATACAGCCTACACGTAAATATATGCAATGGACACAAAATTTATAAGAGTTTGAGACAGATTATTCGTATCTAGCACACTGACGGCCTGGGTGCTACAGGGGATAAATATTTTTAGATTGGGAAATATACCATTTGTAACTCGATTTGCTTAAGTGCGTGATCCATCGTTGTCTTCTATCTACCACTCCGATTTTTTATTAATTCGGAATAACGTAAAATTGTGGGTTACGGCTTCTTTAACCTTGAATGCAGAACAAATTTATATTATTCGATTTTTCAGGTTTCTAATTAATTTTACCTTCTAGGATTTCAGATCACTGCTATTGTGATGAAGGTGTTCTCCGGTGAACATATATTTTCTGCATTTTGCTAATGCAGAATTACCGTCATATATTCGAATATGTTCAACGAGCAGTAAACTATATAAAAACACTATTGGTCAATACTTACTTAACAAATGGTATGAAGATGATCTAAATTTATTCATCGCAGACAGTATGAACTGAAATGAACCTTTGAAACGCAGTTAAAAATAGACAACTCAATTTACTTTAAAGAATGAAAAAAATTGCGAAACTGGATTAATCACAAGCTGAATACCAGTTGTTTTGTTTCTAGAAGATATTTCGATTGCCTTGCGTGGCCATTGGACCATTCTACAAAACCACAACACCTCATCGACAAAAATTATCAGAAAAAGGACAAAGTGTCAGAAGTTAAAAGGAGAGAGACAATTGGAATAGAAATACCAATTGTGACAAACAGATCGCTATATACATTAGCGGGGATACACAAATCAATTTATATAAATATACTTTCATTATCAGCCGTCTTTATTAGACGGTGCGTTCTTAGGTGAGTTGTATATGAGAAAGTTAGAGAATATTTACAGTAGCGACGGAAGATGAAATCAGACAGTCACATGTAAAATTCGTACAATATAATAATGGCGTCGAACACCACATACGGTTTCAAATTAAAAGGTGTATATGCCTTGTCAGCAGAGCAATGCAAGTAATGTCACGGGACAAGGTGAGCCAGGTCCAGGTGAATATTCAAATGAACTACAAAAACAATATTTCCAAACCCATATATAATAACAAGCATAATATAACCCATTATCATGTCATAACTCCGATAACTCGATATATTAAAATAACCGCCATTGAAAACACTTGAACAAAACAACGGTTTCGCTTTATTCGATTGCATTTCCCAAAAGTAATAATATGATGTATTAAACAACGCTGAGGAACAATGCAAAGAAGCGCGTGATTCCAGGTCAAATAAATACATGGAAACCTATATCATAGGAGAAAAAGCCTTTATTATTATTCTTATATATATATATATATATATATATATATATATATATATATATATATATATATATTGGTGTGTGTGTGTGTATGTGTGTATTTGTAATACTTTTGAAATTCATGAAATGGGTACCACTTTTTTCATTTGTGTCGCAAATAAAACACTTTATTGACAGTTTCTGGCATTTTTTGATCAATTTCTCCGGTTAACGTTATTAGATTCCGCCAAAAAATTGCTTTTTTGAACTCCCTATATATATATGCTTCCTCGGGTATATGAAAATTTGTCAAAAGTTTACGATTTGGCTAGAATTTTAATATGATCTTTTAGGCTTAACCTCATGATTCTCCGTGTGCTCATGTTTTTAGTCGACTTAACTGCCTTTCAATTATTGCGGCCAGTAGGTCACCTCTATCGGTGGGATTAGGAAAATATTTTGATGGTATCATCTTCAGTACTAATTGGACGTGGTCAGTTGTTGACATCTATGAACATTTCCGAGTGTTTGTCATTAGCAAAAGTCTCCTCTGGTAGCCTAGCTCTTCCTCGATTTTTTGTTTAAAGAAGATCCTACTTATTCGGTTTTCTAAGTTGCTAACTAAGGTTATTTTGGCATACTACTACTGTGATCGTTGTACTGCTCGGTGAAAAAAGATTTTCAATGTACATCCAATATTAAATCACTATGTAAAATTTCTTGCTTTTCTTCATTTAATGTATGTACGCTGCCAGTTTTTCTGCCTATCTTAATTCGTAATTGCCATTTTTGTTTCCAATGTTATGTTTTGTAATGTATGTTCAGTTGTGGTATATTTTGCATGCTGAATATATGTCTTAATGCTATTTATTCGCGACATGTTGAAAGTTATATTATTTTAATGGGATTTTCTAACGCTCCATAAGGGTTGTAATATAATGAGTACTTTATAATTATTTTAGGAATATCCACTCTTTGTTTTTCAGAAAGGCAAATTTGATTATCCTATTTGTGCTCTGTTTTTATTTTATAGTCAGTAATTGTTGATATAGTAGATGGCACCAATCATCCTAATAAAAAATTCTACGGCAGGTATTGCTGGAGTCTGTTGATTAGCAGCATATTTTTCGAGATATATACAAATATACATGCAATTTTGGACATAAATTTTAAATTTAGAATCCTAAGAGATTTGGAGAAGGAAGACTGTTGCACTTTAGCGTGAAATCCTGAATCTATGTTTGTCAAAGTTGATGTCCAACTCAACAGGGTGAAAGTTTATTGCTATAATAATTAACGCTGAAATTTTTAAGATACACTTCTGTTAAATTCTTTTGCTAGGTTCATGTGTGTGGTCTCATCTTAACATCAATAAATTTATTACTATTGTAGTTTATTTTCATGATTTTATTTTAATACTCCTAATATGTTTGATCACGAGCATAGGGCCTATCCATCTAATTCTGGAACAAATATTTTATAAAGTTTTCGTGTTTAAATAGAAGTATCGAGAAGACTTGTAAAATCGATGGGAAAAATTACGAAATAAATATCTTTATTACGTAACTAAAGCCTGTCCGAAATTTTTTCGATTATTTATCCTTGTGGCACTGGAGTAGTGGAAGTTTATTTTTGTTAATATTCGTCTTACTGGTTACCTTGTTTATCTCTTAATCATTTATAGTGGGTGATTACGTAATAAAATGTTTCATTTCTTTGATTGCTGTTTGTAAAATTGTAAACCGATCTTGCAAATATTTTGTCTGGACGAAGAATGTTGTAGAGGTTATTTCTCCTTAACTAAGAGCTCTTGCGTCTTCATCGGTATAGACTCGTTAAAATATCATTTTAAGATACCTGCATGTGGCCAACGGATATCTTACCAAGCTCAATTAATAAGAAAGATGTTCTGATATTCATAAATCATACGCCGATCAATAGAGATATATTTTGACAATCATTAATTATAATTGAAATGTTCTAAATTGCCTGGCATCCGAACTCAGCTTTATGCCACATCTAAAATTGGGGTCATTATGAGCCGATATTAGGTAAATAATAAGAAGCTAATAAGTTTAGGTGTGCCTACGCCCGATATTAAGCGGACAATTTATCATTGTGTGGACGAAAGAATAAACGCCTGAAAGCATGTCTATCGTGTTTGATGTTGGCCCTCCAAAGAACAACGCCTCGCAGAGGATCATAAATACTTCATAATATTTCAAAAGTTTAATCTCTCGCTCTGACGCTGACTAACCTCAGTAGAGGTGTTAACGCACTTCGTAAGAACTCTTTCGACACACCTGACTGTTTTATATATGGCGTAATTTAAACCGTGTTCATGAAATTGTGACACACACCAGGGCCGCGTACTATTGTTACTCGAGGCGAATGTTAAACCTCTGCAAAATGATCGACCAGAATCGAAGTAAAATTTATTGGCCTTTACTAAACTGATCTTAAGCTCAAGTACTTTTATGCCTAATAAAGTTCATATGAACAAACACTGCGCAACCATTCAAAAACATCTTTCAAGCAATTACTATGTTGTCATGAAAATAGTTAAATGCAAGAAATCAAAGCATGCATATCAAAGAAATCAATTTATACAGCGTTTGTGCTGTTAATCGCGTTTGCCAGATTTAAGCTAGTTAAACCGATTTGATGATTTATCACCGTTTTTCTCGTTTTCGTTAGTCTCCCTTGGGAGGTTATTACGCGTCGTACAAGAAACTGGCCACACTTTTTTCTATACTGAGCGATTGATATACCTAAATAGAGGTGGTATTCGTATGAATTCCACAAGCTAGATTTTAGTTAAACTAATTTACACATCAATTTCGTACGAACATGAAACTCTAATTTGCTATGCTGTCGTGATCCAGAGTACATTGCCATCTCCGTGCTATGTGGTACAAATGACAGCCAACTTCCAAATCAAGACATTTTCTATTAGTTGTAAATATAGGTGTTCCAAATCCTTGGAAAATACGAAGATACCATAGTCAGGAATAAAGTAAAATAGACTACTTTTCATTTATCTGATCTATCTAGTTTTATTGAAGTAAACATTGCTATTTTAACAGATCGAATTAAAAAGTAATTATCATACATATCTCCATTTTCATGAAAATATAGTTTGATGCCAACAAATAGAATATTCTCATAACTAATTGATATTGATTTATATATCTTTTTAACATAGGAATTCTACTATGAATTGAGGTGTGTAGTATGAACCTCTATAAGGAAGAAACTTCCGTAAATCCATTTAGCTCAAATTCACACAATGCATGCCGTTTGCACCGAGAGCCATAAGAGGCATATATATATATATATATATATATATATATATATATATATATATATATATTTTTTTTTTTTTTGATAAAATTTAATCTTAGCATAGGATAAAAAAATTAATTCTTCTTCTAAATAATGACAATAGATGAAGTGTATGTTCTGTTCTTATTATGTTTTTATGTAAAAGAAATATTTTGATATGTATATATAGTATTGATTTAATTGCTTATATACGTATATATTACTCTTATAATTCCATTTAACTTTATTGATGAATATTTATGGAAAATTACAGTATTTATTGGAACCTAACTCCTGCGAGGCTTGACAGTATACAGGCAAAACCTATATTGCGTTGAAACAGATAATTAAATCATTTTCAGTGAAAGGTATGGCGTATGAGTTAAAGTTTATTTAGATAAACAAAAATAGTTAATGACTTGATTTCTCGTCGTAGAAATTATTAAAACATAATAAGGTGTAATTTCAGTGAGGTGGAAAAGTTGCAATTAATAATTTATGCAATATTTATGCTATACTAACTATATATATATATATATATATATATATATATATATATATATATATATATATATATATATATATATTCTTATATTAGGGAAAACACAAATAACAAAGTGGATAAAGGCCATTTATTTCGTGAATACTACGGAGATTTGACACTGGCCATACATAGAAAATCCACTTTCACCGGACAATACATTCACTACAACAGCAGTGTGCCAAAATCCCACAAAAGAAACTTAGTAAACAACCTAGCAAACAGAATCAGGAAGATCTGCTCTGAACACAAGATTGAGGAAGAACTGGGCTACCTCAGGAAAATTTTGCTAATGAACAACTACCCAGAGCGTTTCATTGATGTCAACATCAGACCACGGCAGACTCGTACTAGAGAGGATACCGGCAAGCAGGTTTTCCTAAACTTACCATTTAGAGGCGACGTACCAGCCTCAATAATTGCACGGCGGCTGAATAGAATAACTAAGGACAACTTTCCCAGTGTTAAAGTTAATATGACATTTAGTACACAGAGAATCATGAGGTTGGATGCCAAAGATCAATTGCCAATTCTCTCCAAATCATTCATAGTCTACAAATTTTCATGTATGTGCGGTAGCATATATATTGGACGTACGAAGGAGCAATTGATAAGCAGAATACAGCAACATTTGCCACAGAAATTGATTACCAAGGGCTTGCCACCGTCAGGAATATCACCTATTTCCGATCATATATTGGCAACGGGGCACCCTGTCAATTCGACCAATTTCACAATTCTACATAAAGCAAAATCAGAAAAATTATTATATATCTACGAAGCCCTTTACATAAAACAACAAGCACCTGAACTTAATATTCAAAAGTTTCATCAACATGATATTCTTATCAACTGGCCAAGAATAACAAAATTCAACAACAATCTAATAGTATCCAGCCAAGAACAAACAGGTCCTCGACTAGAATCAACAAACGTACAATCGGATTGGCAACAAACCGAAGTGGAAATAACAGAGGCGCATACGATGACAGACGTCTCCAAACAATGTAAGCATTAAACACTGCAATCAACACTGGCGTTGTTACCACGTGAAAACTTTGCGCAACGAGGTGAAACGATCAACTATACTGGGAAAAATAGCACTTGTATATGTAACAGTGAACAATGCGCACAAATGGTTAATTCTCAAGCTATCAAAACAATAATGACAAGATCTCAGACATCACTTCGCAATACTGCGAGAATGACCTTTACATGCAAACACGCATACACAGAAACACAAACGCATACACACTCACCAACTAGTCAAAACAAGAAACAGCAGTAAAAACGAGTCAGATTTGTTACCACTAGCATAATCAATTGAAAACCCAAAATGTATAAATATGTATGATTTTATAAGAGATGATTAGTATTCACGAAATAAATGGCCTTTATCCACTTCGCTATTTGTGTTTTCCTAATAATAAGAATACTGTGTTAAATAAAAAGGAATGGACATTATATATATATATATATATATATATATATATATATATGTATATGTATATATATATATATATATATATGATATATATATATATATATATATATATATATATATAAATGTGTGTTCATGTTTATAATTTCATTCTAAACTAAATATTACATCAAGTACCAAAGGAAATTCGCCTTTTGCGTTCTGCCAAAAATTTGCCACAGAAGGAATGCAAACCTGGCATATTTTCGTTTGAGTTTGTGCCAATCGTCACGCCTACCACACGAAATTTTAAACCACATACAAACTTATATATTCTTATTAGCCCTGCCTGCAGGTGGAACCTATTTACAAACCCTTATTAATGAAGATCTAACTTTTCAACCAAGATCTGTCATTATACAGATGACATCATAACCATTAGAGAAATTGTATTGCATTTGACTTTAATGCCAGGATTTTGATTATATGTACATTCTTTAAATCAAGTTTTCCAGCTTTAAGTAAACACCTATCTCATAGTATTTAACCAGTCGTCAAACAACATAGCAAAATCACCGTCCTTCAGTATATTTTAAGAATAACTCAATATTGCATCAGGTAGCAAATATATTCATACAGTAGACCATTTGTAGTATTGAGTTTATAGTGACAATGTACATATAATCAAAATCCTGTCATTAGAATTCTTATCAATATATATATATATATATATATATATATATATATATATATATATATATATATAAAATGTCCATGCCTTTTAACATTACACAGTATATTTCTAATTAGGAAGAAAGAACACGTTAATAACAAAGTGGATAAAGTCCATTTATTTTGTGAATACTAATCATCGCTATACAATCATATATACATATATATATATACATGTTGGGTTTTCAATTGATTATGCTAGTGGTAACAAATCTGACTTGCTTTTACTTCTGTTTCTTGTTTTGTCTGGTTGGTAGTTTGTGTATGCGTTTGTGTTTGTGTGTTTGCATGTTTGCATGTAAAGGTCATTCTCGCAGTATTGCAAAGTCATGTCTGAGATTTGGTCATTATTGTTTTGATGGCTTGCGAAATTACAATTTGTGCGCATTGTTCACTGTTACATGTACGAGTGCTATTTTCCCCAGTGTAGTTGATCGTTTCACCTTGTTGCGCAACTTGGTAATTTACACATGGTAACAGCACCAGTGTGGATTGCAGTGTTGAACGCTCATATTTTTTGGAAACTTCTGTCACCGTATGCGCCTCTGTTATTTCCACTTCAGTTTGTTGCCAATCCGATTGTATGATTGTTGATTCTAGTCGAGGGCCTGTTTGGTCTTGACTGGATACTAGTAGATTGTTGTTGAATTTTGTTATTCTTGGCCAGTCGATAAGAATATCATGTTGATGAAACTTTATCCACTTTGTTATTAATGTGTTCTTTCTTCTGATGAATATATATATATATATATATATATATATATATATATATATATATATTATAGCATTTGCATTTTGCATTTTATTAATTGAAAATTATTTAACTCTCCAAAATTAGACCTTATTAAGTTTTAATACATTCTACGACGAGAAATCAAGTCATTAAAATTTTTGGTTTATAATTATAAATTTTAAAACCTGCGCTACACCTTTCGCTGAAAAGATGCAATTATCTGTTTTAAGGAAATGTGTGTTTCGGCTGTATACTGTTAAGCCTCGCAGGAGTTACGTTCCAATAAATACTTTAATTTTGCCATTGACATTCATCAATAAAAATACGGTGGGAAATAGTGCATATAAGATATATATAGTAGATATATATATATATGTATATATATATATATATATATATATATATATAAAACAAAATATTTCTTATACATAAAACATAATAAGAACAGAAAATACATTTTTTTTAATCCTAAGTTAAGGTTAAATTATATCAGCAATACATAAATAAACACGCATATATATAGATAAATATATAAATATAGATATATATAATGTTATATTTTATTGCATTTTAATCGAATAAATGTGTTTTCTTTAAAGTGTTTAAATCCAAATACTTTCTGATATATATATATATATATATATATATATATATATATATATATATATATACATATATATATATGTGTGTGTGTATTTGTGTGTGTAAAAGGTGTAGTCTACTATATTTAGTTTAGAATGCCTCTTAATAATAGATGAACACGATATAAGATTAAATATTTGTATTTCTATGCATGTACGATACAAGACAATTTATTCTATTGAAATCAATTCCTTGGAGACTGTTACACTCAGCGCAAAGTGTGATGGTAATTGGAAAGAAGGCGTCTATCGCGAATCAGTTACGCATGAACTGTTACGGTGGTCTTAAGCTTTAAATTGAAACTACAATTAAAATAGCAAATTTTCGACCAATTTTACTCTGGCAATATGGCGAACCCAACAGGTGTTATAGCTTAGTATCACTGTTATGATTGATATATTGAAATAAATAATTTTGGTTTGAAAAAAATTATTGCGATATATCGAAAGAGGTAGAGCCAGTATTTATGCGTTTGTGTTGAAATTTAACAGACAGGCGCGGTTTTGAGTAACAGTCTTAGCTTAAATATTCATCCGATTGTTCAGTAAATCTATTTAAGTTACATTTATTGCATTTAGACATTAGTTACGATAAAGTTAGGCGTTAGCTATGTCATATACTTATATCCACTAATTTTACATCCATTACATTTTGCATCTAGTTAAGCACGCTGAACACAAAACATTGTCCGTTTCACAAATTGAATAATTGTTATAGATTTCTGTCAGAGTTTGAGATAATTAATGCAATTTTACCATTTTAATTTAAAAAATTCGTAACTCAATTATTTTGCACAGATTTTTATTTAAGACTTACGGTGAATTAACTTTTGTCGCGACGTTCATTACATGTCTTACGAAACGGTTTGTGCATAACACCTTCAATCCTGAGGAAAATTATGCATTATATCTGCTAGAACAAGGCTAATAATTTATGTAGAAACAATCGTGGTATTAGCTAGATTTCAGTCACAAAAAAAGTGTCTTGACTCAGATAACTCACGTCGTCTCAGCTTATTGATTACATAAGCACGCTTCTCGAACGATCGAGCTGTATTAATGTATTTTCGTTTAGTTAATGTTATTCAGAATTCTTTTAAAGCTATAACGAGCATTTTATGCCAGAATTTCTCTTTACATTTACCACAACAATTACACGACTGGCGAAGACTTGCAACAAATCTGTCCAATTTCTACATTTCGTTACAATTCCGATACAATTTGTATTGCTTAAAATGCTATTGCCAATTTACTCCCGAGGTTTTGATGAATCAACATTTAGTAGAGTGACGAATTTTGTGCTATTTGTAGGTGTAGTCTCGAACCCGGCCATGTTAGCTAGATAAAAAGATGTAATTTGATATTTAATATAGAAGTTTTACCCTTAATAGGCAAGGTTCCACTACATGATCACCTCGTTCCCATTTTATGTTTGTTGCTTCAAAGTGGAGATGTTTATAGAGAAGGTGTGCTTATATATCTTGTTAGTTGTATCAGTAACCTAGGCAAACTGGACGACGAACTGAATATTGGAACATACACACTTAATCGTCTTTTACAAAAAAACGCAAAGACTTACGACATGGGGGGGTGTATCTCTTGGTAAAATATTTCGTGTGATTAATGCAATAAATATGCAATACGGTCATACGCTAGTGATAACAACGCTTTCAGACATGATGAACTTAGGTTAACGATCACGGTTCTCTGAGAAGCATAAACCGTATCAGACACTTACAAAGACAACAAGCAATTCTCTAGTTCGTAAGCGTGAATTTTAATGTCAAAACAAGTGTTTCTGTTAAAAAAGCAACCAGCGTAGAATTGTCATGCCTATTGAGAAATATGAAACTGCATGTGAAAAAATTTCATAATTTATTTTTGTCAAATATACATGTTAGTTATTTCAATCTCACTTGAAACGCATTAAAGTACATATTTCTCAACCATTGTCTAGAATTAACAAATCATTAGAGAAGTTTGAAGTTTTAATATAAATTTGCGTGTATTTGGAATTAGCTAGAGAGCTTTGCTTACAAGCCACAGTCAATGATTTTCATTCAATTTCGTGCTTTGTAGAACGATAAACTTTCCCACGACTCGTTCTGTATTTTCATTTAGTGAATCAGAAAACTCGTCCACTACATTGTCACAGATGAGTGAAACACAATTAGTTCACTCGCCGGGCAAGCAAAGAGACCCGAGGCAACAACTTCTTCTCCAATTGATTGGGTCGGTATTTCAGTAGGTTTAAATAGGTTAAGTTTGCAGGTTTGCTGTACTCTACTTGAAGAATCTTGTCTCAAAAGCCACAAAAGTTCTCTTCTCTGACACAGTTATGTTGCTAAATAAGCCGTATAACCTAAAATAGCCGAATAATTTGGTAGACTGGCTTTTTTAGTTTTTCTAAATTCACTTTTAGAAACGTTGCTATTAGCAAATTGTTTTCACTATTGGAATAAGTCATTCAGCTGATTATTCTCGATAGTAATAGTATGTTCTAGTCCATTCGACATCAAACGAACGACGTGTGCCATTCTAACCTGCAGAATATGTCCTTTATTATTAAATTACCTATTTAAACAGATACGGGTACGAATAAGTGTTTTACTGGTTAAAAAGAATACGTTTTCTCATCAAAATTTTTTAAAAGTTTGGCAAACAAATTGATTTTAAAATATTTAAGAACAGTCAGATTAAATCACAAACGCATTTACACTTTTTTTTATCCACGTTGCAATCATGATATTATGTGCATGCATTTGCCAATATAAACTTAGTATTGTACAATGTGAAAAACGCAATTCATCCAGTAATTTTAATCACCGCTCGCAAAACCAATGTTCGTTTAATTATATAAATGTACATATTCACATTGTTAATATCCTCTTTCTTTCCAAGCAATCTCGAAAAAATCTTCTTCCTATTTAACATTTAAATATGCCAAGCTGTAATAACTACCCGATCGGAAAACACAGGGAATATTATTATTGGAAGAACGCCACTGGGCGGAAATATCACTCAAATTTTGATTGATAAAATTGACATATAGAGTGATTTTTTTAAATTTAAATGGAAAAATTCAGAGATAAGTTTTAAAATGATGTTAATTTTTATACTTGCGTTGCGTCAAACCGTCTTCGAATTCGACAAATACGCATGCTTTATTAAGGATAATTTTGTGGACTTGAGATTTGCACACATCTCATTTATTTTGAACGAGTCACTTATTCTCTAAAATTAGGCAAGTTTTGGTCGAACGAAAGGAAATAACGTTAGGCTTAACAAACTTAGGCATATTATTTTTAAATAACAACTCCTTGTAAACTGGTGACAAGTGTCGGTATTTTCATTTAGTTCACTTGTAGATGATGCTACCTGATCTTCAAATTTGGTTGGAGTCAATATATCACTGTGCAGCTTTTGATGTTTTTTCATTATTCAAGGCTAAACAAGCGTTTTATTGAATACATGTTTTAACATTGGTAATGCCTATATTAATTAACAATAATTGACTCCTATGGGTTTTATATGCAAACTTGATTTTGTTGATACGCAAATTTCCGAGAATCCATCACAATTTGGAGCACGATTTCTGCAGTGCAATAATATTTAAGAAAAAATTCGGTATTTTGGATTTTTGAACGTTTCGATTACGTATATCGGGCATTATCTTTTTAGTTCAAGATAACAATGGCCTACCACAGATACAGTTATCAGACAATTGATACGGTCACATCTATGCTGATATATATATATATATATATATATATATATATATATATATATATATATATATATTCATAGCAGACATTCCTCGTTATAGGTTCCTAGCGTTTTTGTTCCAAATATACAGAAATCAGTGATGACATGCGAGAACGTACATAAACAAGCACACACATATATACACACACACATATATAAGCGCCAAACTCATTATTTGAAGGAGTTGCATTGATGCGCACCTGAAATAATTGTAATTACCTGATCTGCGTTTTGACTAACGCAGCTTTCATTGTTCCAGTAATTTTCTTTCATCAATATATTTCGGCCAAGCTTACCGTAAGCCTGCATCAGTGGCATTTCACGACACTTGCTTCATTTGTTTCGTGAAATGCAACTGATGAAGGCCTACGGTAAGCTTGGCCGAAATATATTGATGAAAGAAAATTACTGGAACAATGAAAGCTGCGTTAGTCAAAACGCAGATCAGGTAATTTCATTTAATATTTGTTAGTATAAAGTAAACATGACATAATTTAGCACAGGAAAATAATCCAGTAGACCGGTTTAAACCCAATAGAGATCTCGTCAAGTACTGTCAAGTATTTTGCCGCAAACAATACCCCTACCAGGGCAAATTTGGTTCTGATTCTGAGACAAATATATTGCCATAAGCTGCCGCATTCTGAAAAGAATTTTCAGGTATATACTGATAAACATTTCTGGTTGGCTTTTCCAAAAGTTGGGGCAGGTGTAGCATCGATTCTGACTCAAATATTTGCAATAGATGGCTCCAGTCTGCCAGTTTAGGACAGACACCACGCCATCGGAAAAGAGTTATTGAATTGAAGATTTGTGCTTTTTAACAAACAATGATTGCGCGGGTGTTTAGATCTATTATTTAAGTCAAAGTTGCGAGAGTTATTTAAACGAATATATATATATATATATATATATATATATATATATATATATATATATATATATTTAATTACTGCCTTGATATTTGCCGCGAAATGGGCTCGAACCGGGGCGTATTTGCTTTGCAGACTGGAGCTCTATACATTGCGCCATTGTACTGCATTCTATACTAAATTTTCAGTTTTATATAAAAATTTTTAAGGTTAGAATTTGCTACAGGTGAGGCCTATGTGACATCTCTTTTGAAGTATTGTTCTAACTAGCCGCCTTTTAAATTTTAATATATAGCTGAAACCAGGCCAAATAATAAAGGTATATTGAATTGATGATTTATATATTTAAACAAGCGTTGATTTCGCGCGTGATGACAACAATAAAATGAATCACGTTTGCAAGATTCAAATCAACAAAGACCCTCTTAAACAGATTTTTCATTATAAGGTATGCATTGTATAAGAAAGCAAAGGCTAAAATTCCCGTTGGTCAGTTTCGACCTTATTAGGATATAATCAATTACCGCCACGAATTCAGAATTTTGCCGCGGACATTGTTCGATGTAGCTTTATTTATTGCGATTAATATTTATCTCATTCTTGTAAAGTTGACTTAAAAATATTTTTCATTACTCGTACAAGAAATTGGCGCTTATTTGTATTTATATTTAATTCAAAATCCCTTACCCATTTGTATAGTGGGTGTGTTCTATATTGACAGATTATTGTTAACTAATTGAAACTTTAAGTCAGAAGGGATGCCATGTAAGTTCCACTTGAATGATATGCTGACTAAAATCATAAATTAATATCTAAGGAAAAATTGGCGCAGGGTCGCCCATTATTAGAGCCCCAGATTTAGAAAAAAATGTACGGCAGTTTGAGACAAGTTCGTGGAAAATTTCTGGATGGCACTGGACGAGTTTCCAGCAAGAACGATGGTGATGGACTTGTAAGCCTGGACATTGTTTACTTCTATACTAAAATTCCGAGGCAGGCAGGATTGGAATTCGTTAAATGTTTTCTAACAAAGGTTCCGAAACTTCCAGAAAGACGTGTAATGACACTAAACTATATTATAATCATGCTAAATATAAAATTTCCCTGCACATACTTTTCTTTCAGAATATAATTTTATATATACAATAATTTTCGGTCTCTGTTACGAAAATATTTGTACATTATTCCGATAAAAAATCTTTTCAACATAATTCCCGTCAAAGCGATTTTGTTTTTAAGATTCCTTGGTAACATTTTCATGATTTCGGATCACAGGGAAACTGAATTTGACCAAGTATTCAGCTTAGACAATCAAGTGGTGGATTTCTGCAATGACGTGTTTTGCGTACGCGGGTTGTAACTTTACACCAACAGTTTCACAAAGATCCTTTTGATCCAAATTTCCTTTGATCAGGCTGGGCGTCTATGCATTCCTTTCTTCCGAAGGCTTCAACATCGTACATTGGAAATGCGGTTCTATCAAATCTTTGGTTACTGGCGACGTTTCGGAAAGTGCTTTCCGTTGTTTACATTGGTAAGCTAAATGAAGACTGAATTATCATTGCTTGAAAGAGAAATGAAACTGAGTTGTTGGATAAAAGCAAAATGCGTTAACTAGAAGGAGATGTACTCCGGTATCCTGCTAATTGTCTTCTATAATCACATTTTGGGAATAAAATAGGTAGTATACAAGCAAAGTAATTAAAATGCCCTTAAAATTAGATTTCAGAAATGATTATGAAGAACTAATAAGATTGAAAAAATAAATTCGTTAAAAATTATATCCATAATGCATCTTCTTTAGAAAACCGATCTGGTAAGTTATGGGGCACACATAAGAATAGCACAACATTATAGTCTTAACGAATTCCCGATTGAGTAGAAAATATATGATTATAGCGGCCTAATATAACATCCAAATGGTTTGAAATCAATAAGCAGACAAAAGATGGATCAAATTAAAATATTATTTTCAAATCCAGTAGTTTTCCCTGTCAGATATTTTTTAAGGGTCCGCAGTACAGTCTTTACATTGGTAATTACCACGATCGGCGATCGTGGGTTGTCGCATAGCAATATTAGTTTCGCAAAGATACGATTGATCGCCATTTCCAAGTTCGCATCGAGATCGTCTTCGTGGTGGCTGGATGTTGATTCCTGCATTTCCTCCAAAGGTTTCAACATCATTTGAACTAACCACTGAAAATGTGGTACAATATAACCTTCGCTGACTGGCGAGGTTTCGGAACAGAATTTTCCGTTCCATTATCAGGCCTTTAATTACACGCACACAGTCTAAATTCTCACAGAAGCATATTTAAAGAAATGTGGTAAGGTCGTTCCGAAACAGTTCAGTTTATATTTTAATTTTTGACTCATGAATTTAAACAAGGAATTGGCCTCAGTAATTAAATTTTGTATATGCATATGCATAAAGCACATGAAAACACGAGCCAAATCTGAGATATGGGTCGTGTTTCCGGAGCGTCCCGTATCTTGAACGAAAATATGGCCCGAGCTCTGGCTCCTATCTCAAAGATTTCGTTTGTTAAGCTGCAAATAGTAGAGTTTAGTTACGGAGAACAATTATTAGTTTAATACAATTATTGACTCAAAAATTAAGATATAAGTACAACTGTCTCACAATGAGTATACCGAATTTGTTTAAATCTGCTACTTTGATCATTTCGACAGTGTGAAATTAAAGGCCTAATGATGGAATGAAAAAATACTGTACCGAAATGTCGCCAGTCAACGAATATTAGACTGTACCTTATTTCCAGTGGTTAGTACGGACGGTGTTGAAGCTTCGGAGGATATGGACGAAGCAGCACCCAGTCATCACGAAGACGAGCTTGATACGTACTTGGAAATGGGGATCAATCGGGTTGTTGCGAAACTGATATTGAAAAGCGAGAACCCACGTTCGCCAATCGTGGTAATTATCAGTAATTTTATCTCATCATTTCCTGGAAATCATTCTCTCAATATGTGACCATTAATCTGAATCTTCGTTAAACATGACATCATACGGCGTAATTAAATGTTTTACGTTATACATAGGAATAAATTCCTTCAACCTTCAATCTGTACACAAACATTTATTTATTCTAAAATTGACCCAACATCTCGCCTACCACTCAATAGTCTGTCGCACTAAGAGTGATATTAATTAACGTGGAGCAACGTATGACGCAAAGCTAGTGCGTCACTGACAGAAATTAGAATGAAAGTTGTTGGTTAATCTAAGTTGCATCACCACTAACATTCGCTTGAATGGTGATTAAAAAATTAACGAGGTATTAAAATGAATATTGGTGAACTCATGCAGTTGTATATATATATATATATATATATATATATATATATATATATATATATATATATATATATATATATTAGAGTGTAAGTGAATATGCGATCAAAAAAGTTGTAGATGAGCTCAACATTTACGTTTGGTTGCTCATGTGCATATAGAGAATATTTGCAAAAACTGTCAATATTTTCATGCTAGTATGAAATCGCAGACGGTTATATATATATATATATATATATATATATATATATATATATATATATATATATATATATATATACGTGTGTGTGTGTGTTTATACATATGTGCGTGATTGTAAATGGTTATTTCCCACTGCAAAATTATATTTATACGAAACTTAGGGGATTAATGTTAGCCATCATTAAATACAGAAGGGTCAGTACGAAGGAAATCGTATTCATTAATTTTAGCTAAACACTTGATGCATAAGTATTTTTTGAAATTTTGTTGCGGTGTGTCCAATTCAATTAATTCAATGCCGCGTTTTGCGTACGCGGGTAATAGTTGTACACGGGCAGTTACACAAAGATCCGATTCTTCACACTTTCCGATTTTGTTTTGTCTTTGATCGGATTGAATTCTTTTTTTCAACTGGAAATGCGGTTCTATTACATCTTTATTTACTGGCGACGTTTCGGTGCCTACTTTCCAGCACCATCATCAGGCAACACAACACAGTACAAACTTCACAATAGCAGATTTAAGCAAATGTAAATATACCTTGACGAAATAAGATCTGCAAAATATTATGATTGCAGTCAAAGTAAGCTGTTCTTACTTCCAAAGTACGTAGTCCATTACTTGTATTAAAAAAATAAAATACAAAAAAAATAAAAAGAATATGTGTCTATAAGAAACAAAATGGCATTTTATAAATAATATTGTATATCCGTTAACTTTCCGTGTTCAATTATGTTATACTCAAGTAGTATATATATTTATTTTAATTCAGAGACCCAGAAAAATTGATGGCAAAAACAGTGTCAGATGGTCGCGTATACTCTCGGAGCTTCGTAAACAAGAAAAAAATTCCACTTCTTTCTGGCTCTGAACTGAAAGTTACGACCTACTCAAATGGTGTAAGTTTGATAGCAACTCGACTTTATTAACTGATATATTTAGAAAATTATAAAAAGTAATAGAAACTGCGATAGATTAACTTTTATATCATACAGCAAATATCAGGAAGCGTGAAACACACAAGCAAATAAAGTTAAATAAATAAATTTGTGAAAAAATAATTTTAAACAGGTTAATTTTCTGTGCTTGCCTTTCGATGTGTCTGCGTGCCAAAAAATTGACATTTTATACCTTCTGCTTGATGCTTTTTAAAATTTGTTCATTTAATCTACCTTGATTGCATTGGCTTTTCTAAATTTAGTATACAAAATATGAATAATTGGTGTGCAATTTAAAACAAGGAAAACCGCCTTTGACATTGAGTCAGCTTGAAAACTCTATTGTATATTATTTGATAATAATACATTTAGTTTAAACGATTTCGTTTGGTCTTACACGCAGTTCACTTCCACTGATGCAAATAGTTCCAGTAATGTGTAGTCCAAAATATGTGCCAAAAACTCTGTAAATGATCACTACTCAATAATTATTATTTAATGTGATTAATACCATGTTATGAGATTTCATTTGTAAGCCTCACTAATGAAGGTAAGTTTTCACACCACAACTTATGTTTTATTAACATTTTCTGCCCTGGATATGGCCATTTATCATGTTCGAATGTGAGACACCGTAAGTTTGTAAGTGTCGCCTTTTAGGCACCTTCGGTTAGCTTCTCGCGTAAAAAACTATACGTACCATATTATTACGTTTTTCGACGCCTGATTAAATACAATACGGTTGGTGTTTACGTCAGTACTCTGAAACTGATCGTGGAAGGTCAAAACGCATCAGTACCTATGACTGACGATATTTTTGCTTTGTTATTCGACGACAGGTTAAATACTTTGTTACTAGTGTTAACTCCAGGCTCACAAGCTTGATTTAATGAATTGTTACCACCACCCGCGCAATAGTTGATTGTTTACTTGGGATACCATATTAAGTTGGTTTGCGTGTTGTCCAAATGGAATCTACAACCGTGTTGATATATGCAATTTTAATTTGATTACTAAAGAGTCTCCATTTGGATGACTGAGCTTGTTTACTCAATATATTGTTGGTCATTGTAGTTTCGGTTTAAGGAACTTCAGTATTATATACAGTTTAAAGGCGCTGCTTGCGCTTTGTGACACTTGAATGGACCGTGAATTATATTTAAATGTGGTGATTCACTAAGACCAATATTAAATGACGTACGCAGTAAAGTGGGTTTGCGGGCTTTGTATGAAAACTAGACAGCGCATATTTTGCTTACCAATCAATCAACCACAAATCATTATAGACTTCAATTATATTTGACTGGTGTCATGGTCTCATACTTGACATTTTGCTCTTCTGAGAATGGCACGAACTGAATCGTTGCAAAGTACAGAACATGTTATTTTCTGATATAAAATCTTTATTAAAAAATTAAAAGTCATATTCCCAAAATCAAGGTTAATTTTCTAGTAAATTGAAAATAGAAAATTTAAAAAGATATATTATGCGAGACAAGAACAGGTTTTCTGTCATATTCATCTCAAGTATCTACAAATGAACATAATTTTCATATCCAATATACACAGCTGCAATTGCGCAACGTATAGTTTAAATCTCGCATGTATGTTATCCAGACGAATAATTTAAGATACTAAATGAAGTATCAGAAATGTGTTAGGCATATTCAAATCTTTATGGACAAACAGTCTGCAGCAGAATTTATGCAAGAAACAACGTGTTCGGACATTAAGCTTGAATTAGAGGTAATACACAAAATTGAATGGTTGTTTCCTTATTTCACATTCTCCACATGCCTACATTTTTTATGTTTTACCTTTATATATATATATATATATATATATATATATATATATATATATATAAAGGTTCGCTCATTCGTAGATACTAGAGAAGAAAATGAGAGAGAAACGTTCCTTTTATCAAATAAAATAAAATTTAATTTTCCTATTATTTATTAGATAAATATTATGAATTGGGAAAAAAAAGAATGGTGGATTACATGATTAACATTTCTTGTTTTAAATATTACTCTCAACCAATGAATATCAATATTTGAATATAATAATTGAATTCGATCGACGGTAATCCAAATGTGATAAATATTGCAGTGTATATCCAATATTTGTCGAAATTTTACAATGGTCCCTTAAGGGTATCTCATGAAAAATGATTTTAAATATTTCTTTTAATAATAATAAAAATATGGGCCTCATTATATAGAACCATCATGCGACTCACGATAAAATACAACGAAAATTCTCTTTATAAATGTGCATAATTTGATTTTTCATTAACATGAGCTTATATATATATAAATATATATATATATATATATATATATATGGTGTCTGTATTTGTATGGGTGGATATGTGGATTTGTGGATGTGCATATTTTTCTTCTAATTTAAAAAAATGCAGACAATTTTTTTCAAGATGAATTTTTTTTCGTTGAATTACTTCACGATAACACAAATTCAAACGTTCTTAGATAATCCGACCATACTAGTCATAAAACTTTTTTGACACCTTGTAGTTTGGACTCGCAGGACAGAAAAATCAGAAGCACCAACTGGCATTGCTACAATTTGTTCAGATAAACAAAACCCTGAAAATAAAGAATTGATGAACGTATTTTCATTTAGCCATTATGTCAGTTACGCTTGCATATTTGGTGCAATGTAATCACAATGTGTGTGGTTCCGTCAAATAACACGAGCTGGTAGGATCAAAGTATCAAACAAGCCTCAATTTGAGTTTTTCTGCAAATATTATAAAATGAATGGTAGCATAAATTGCAATAAAGTATACACATTCGCGGTATCTATGGATATATATATATATATATATATATATATAAAGCAATTATAGGAAAACAACGTTCATTAAAATCGAGTATACATACAATTAGCAGTCCCGATAAATTTTTGAATGTTTACATAACTAGACTGAGAAAAACTTGTCACTAAATAGGCAGGAGTGAGAAATTTCAATTCAGAAGTTTAAGAATATTGATACAATATAGGATTGAAATGCAAGTAATCTACAAAGAGTCTTGTTTTTTAATAATAATGAATGGTGTAATTATCAATTATATAACAAAAATATTTTAATTTCTTAAAATTGTTTCTATGTTATTTTTATTTTGAAAACGTATATAGCTGGTATTTCTGGAATGCCGCGCAATGCTTAGTCCTGACCATGAGACACAAGATGGAATCGTGCACATTCTGAATGGGGTAAGTTGTGTCAAAGTTTGATTGAAGCAGTTTTAATACGCCATATAACGGATTGTGGCAATGTTGGTCAAACGTATAAATTAACCACAAATAAATCCGCTCACGGTGCCTTGATTAAACCATAAGAACAGTCATGACTAATAGTGATGAATCGCAGAATCTGGAGCAAACTATAGTTTAGTTTGTGTCATATTTTAAACGTAGATTCAGCAAGGTACAAGACATGATTAGCAGCTGTGTTTAGAAATTTAGATTTTTCCTTCATTTACCAATTTCTTAAAATTGAAACTTCCAAATGCTGTAATTTACTATAATCAAGGTTGCGAACTTGATATAAACACCTGACCCATTAAGTACTTACATTTTTTCAGTATAAACTAAGAATTATATAGTGTAGAAAAGGCAATTCAGGTTTTTATATCAAGTTTGCAACCCTGATTATAGTAAATGTTATCACCACCCGCGCAACTAATGCTCGTTTAATTATGTAAATTCTGTAATTGTTCGACGGAAAACTGTTTAATATGCCTCACAATTGACTAAAAGAATCTCAATTTAATATTCCACGATAAAATATATACTGTTGTCACCATTTTCTGACGAGTGCATTTTCATGCTGAAAATGGTAAATTGCTGTAAGTGCCAGCAATGAAATCCATTTTGGCTGAAAAACTAATGAAATTTGCAGCTAATTCTTGAGAAATTTATGAAGAACCGAACTTAAGGCTCGGAAGATGGTACACATTTTAAACTAAGACGTTCTACCATATAAGACCAATTGAGCATTACTCCTATTTCGCACAATGCACAATCATTTCAAGATTATTTTCGTTGCTTCATCACCATAATGCTTATTGAATTACATTGTGGTAATTAGACTATCTGTGTAATGATTGCATAATGCGTAAAAAGGGAATGACACCTTCGACCGTAGAGAAAAAAACAAAATGAAATTTTCGCTAAATACAATTTTTTACTTATTTAAATTTTTATTTCATTTCAAAAAATGAGTCGCCAATTTTAATGCAGATATTGGTATTCACTGTCATATTGGCTTATTTGATTTACACTTATTTCCTAAAACCAACTACTGTCCATGGCACTTTGACAGTATTCGGTTTTATATTATATGTAGTCCAGAAGGCATAACATGTTCGACTTTTCTCAGAGACTTCCATGTGATTTTACTACACTAGAACTGTGAATGTGTTTCTAAACTACGACGCAAGGCAAAATAATTTTTACACCCGTCTTCTTGTTCTTCACCGATAAATATGTGAAACATATTTTATGCTTTGTTTGTATCTTTTAAGGATGACAAATAAATTTATAATAAGTAATTAGTAGATTACAAAATGTGGAATACAATTTGAATCATGACGAATAATGGGATTTTGTGCACGTAAGCATTTCAGTTCACCAATTTGTGCGTTATTACTGTTGAATAAGAAAAAATCTTGATATATTTATACATAACTTTTATCGAACTGCAGGATTACACAGAAGAGTTAAAATAGACTCATTCTTGTTTGCCAAATCTAAGTGGCGAAGTTATTTCTAAGAATTGGGAAATTATATTCGTGGAAGAAGGGTAGAGTATGCCGGTGTGAAAAAATCAAATATTTTAGTCAGGATTAGATCTGGCGATAACAATACCCTTTCATTAAACAATGTTTTAAAATCTGAGAATTCAACTAAATTTAACCAGTTGCACATAATGTGGCGTTTTGTTCGTCAATCAGCAGTGACAGATTTTTGTTGTGCAACTGGTTGCATAAAATGAGATTTCTTATTATCTTAATTTCGTAAAGTTGATCAAAATAAATGATATACCCTCTTGTGAAACCATCTATTGTTTCATTCCAAATTAATATTTTTGTCTATTGAACACACATTGACCCTAGAATTTTTCTTCAGAGTAACAAGTAAATCTCAAGGGACATTATAAACATTGTAAACTGGAGGATTACCTGATAAATCAATAACGAATTCCGTTCAACAACTATGTATAAAAGACCGAAATATATATATCAACAGAAGCTTAAGAAAAAAAATGTGTTTTTTATTTGAAAACGAATCAAGTTACGGATATAAAACAATAATTGATTGCGCGTGTGGTGGTAACACCAATCCCATTGTATTTAACCAGTCATCGAACAACATAACAAAACCACCGCCAGCTGCAACGCACTGACGCGTTTCGACCTTCCATGATCATCATCAGAGTACGACGGCAAACTGACTATCGAGGATCAAACCGCATTGAATTTGGCGGTAGTTTTGCTATGTTGTTCTACGACTGGTTGAAAACAATGGGATTGGTGTTAACTTCAAGCTCGCAAACTTGATTTAAAGAATTGTTACCACCACCCGCGCAATCAATTATTGTTTAAATTGTATTGCCTATATATGTATATGTGGCGAAAGCTGCTAACAGTTAATGTTCGTGACTGCATAGAAATTATGCAGCCGACATTTCCAGTCAAGTTCAATGTATGCGAGACTGCTAGAGGTGAGAGCCGCCTATCTAAATTTGATTTCCATATATATTAAATGCGGTTTGATCCTCGATAGTCAGTTGGCCGTCGTACTCTGATGATGATCATGGAAGGTCGAAACGCGTCAGTGCGTTGCGGCTGGCGGTAGTTTTGCTATGTTGTTCGACGACTGGTTAAAAACAATGGGATTGGTGTTTACTTCAAGCTCGTAAACTTGATTTAAAGAAAAGTTACGGATATGTTATTAATATACGGAACAATTATGTTGTCTACTGGATGGTATTTTGCTGATAGCAGTTCTTATTAAAGCAGACTCCCCAATCATTATTATTATTATAATGAAGTTTACTGTCTTGATATAAGTACCTGACGCATTAATTACTTACGTATCTCAGTATAAATTAAGAATTGTATTGTGTAGAAAAGGCAATTCATCCAGGAGACCGGTTTCGTCATTATTGGGAACTCATGGTGTACTGGTCAGAATTTGCCGCGGACATGGCTCGAACCTGGGCACGTCTGCTTCGGAATCTGGAGCTCTACCCATTGGGCCACTCTCTCGCACACTACACCACACAAAATGTTCAGTTATATACTTAAAAATGTAAATTGGCTAGTCTATTGTTCCTTTAGGTGGAACTCATGCGGCATCCATTTAGACCCAAAGTTCCAACTAACTATCCCAAATCTGTCATTACCGAACAGACACCACACTTCATGAAAGTATATTTCACCATTCATAATACAACTATTTCGGATTATTGGGTAATAATATACCAATTATTCTTAACTATCATGCATAGGGCTCTATTAACTAAACTATTTCAAGTGGATTTCAGATAGCATTTGTTGATTATAAAGAATAGAACACTATTTTTACAATTTCACACGGTTTCTAAATTTATGAATAAGCAAAATACAATTGCAGGCAAGTAGATATTTGAAGCATAAATAAATGAAAATTAATTCACGAAGATAAAACCTAGCTCGTGTATTAATCGCTTGCACTTAGATAAATATAATTGTTACATTTTAACAGACGGATTTTATTGACAATTTACAACCAACGCGATCTCCAAAATAGTGTCGCCTTTATATTGTGTCATTGTAATATGGCTTTAACATGTAAAAATGTATCAATCTAGGTTTCCTTTGGAAGAACTTATGATGACACATATATTGTATTTGACTGGAAATATTGGCTGCACAATTTCTGTGCAGTCACGATCATGAACTGTTTTCAGCTTTCGCCCAATCAATTATTATTTATTTAGGTCAAGTGTCTAACATTGCATCAATAAAACGGCTTTAAACATTGTGGAATTCCAAGATGTTTTGGATTTAAAATTTCGCTTTTGTTTACGGCACCTCACTTATACATGAATTTTGTTATATTGTATTAGATAATTTAGGTATTGTTTGAAAGAAAAACGAATTTTATTTCATTATAGATAAAACGAAATTAAGATCTATCCTATTTTATTTTTTTAATTCCATTAATTTCAATATACGTTATTGTAGTACTCGTAGTAAGGGAAATTTTACAATTCAGAATTAGACACCATTGAAGGTTGACATTTACGGGTATTTATAGACATTTTACGGATAGGATTATTTCAGCTGTGACTGTTTGTGTGACATATCATTATGAAATAAGGTTTACTGGGAATTAAGGTTTACAAAAACATCAATTTATATTGGAAGATTACGAAAAAATGTGATTTTCATGGAAGCCATTGGTAAAGCGCAAACACCTACGTAAAATTCTTTAAATCAAGTTTGCGAGCTTGAAGTAAACACAAATCCCATTGTATTTAACCAGTCGTCGAACAACATAACAAAACTACCGCCAGCTGCAACGCACTGACGCGTTTCGACCTTCCATGATCACCATCAGAGTACGACGGCAAACTGACTATCGAGGATCAAACCGCATTGAATATATATGGAAATCAAATTTATATATGCGGCTCTCACCTCTAGCAGTCTCGCATACATTGAACTTGACTGGAAATGTCGGCTGCACAATTTCTATGCAGTCACGAACATTAACTGTTTGCAGCTTTCGCCACATATACATATATAGGCAATACAATTTAAACAATAATTGATTGCGCGGGTGGTGGTAACAATTCTTTAAATCAAGTTTGCGAGCTTGAAGTAAACACCAATCACATTGTATTTAACCAGTCGTCGTTATGTTGTTCGGCGACTGGTTAAATACAATGGGATTGGTGTTTACCTACGTAAAATGTTGATGGCATATTTGAATTAAGCGTATCCGCCATTATTCTACCGCACGGATAAGGTAAATATCAATCCGATTCGGACGCACGAAACGTTAAAAATATATTTATATTGACAACTGTTTTATCTTTTTAAGCAAATAGAAAGGGACTGACGATATGCAGGAAAAAGGCAGAATATATTGGAATATTGTGTGACAAGTTAAATAATACGAAGTTATAAGCCAAAATAAATTGAATTATTCTGTTAATTTACAAGAGGGAGAGAATTAATGATATAAAACATGATTGATAGCGACAAATGTAAAACGGTACGTGGTAACATTCGCGTCAAATGTGCATGATTCAGTTAAAGTGCAATAAACTGGTAAACCCCGGTTGCGATTTTGATATAAACACCTTTCAAATTATTTTAACGCATTTTTCAGTATAAACTAAGCATTGCATAACGTAGAAAAAGCAATTCATCTAGTAGAGCGGTTTTTTACTCAGTTTATACTGACAAATGTATGTTCATAATCGGTCAAATTCTTAATCTTGATTATAGTAATTGGTAAAACTTTACAGTTTATCGTTTAAGTTTAGTACTTTGCAACACAAAATGTATTTAAATTTGTGTTTTAAATAGGAAAATACTCATCTTTTCATATCCCGCATTGATTAATTTTATCATGTGGTCTAATTTGTTGACAAATATAAACAAGATACAGGTGACATGTCAGAAAGCCTAAATTTATACCAATGTTACGCTATTTTGAACAGTCATATATTTTGATCACCCAATTTTATTTAAAAAAGGATAAAAATATGTATTCCCTGTCGCGCAACATGTTTCTTTTAAACATATGTATGTTTTCTACATATACTGCACACAAAATAAAAAGTTTATTTACAATAGAATAATTTTCCACTGAAACAGTCATATCCGATTTGATAGCAATCCTCTTTATGAATTGTTATAGACTTATAGGACCCTGAAATATAAATTTAGTTTATATTTCTGCAATAATATATCACTTATTTGCAACCATATTAATAAAGATTGGTTAGATTTCGTGGAATTAAATGATGAAACACGTAGACTCTAATATACTAGTGGAAATTTGTCATCTCGTGTATTATAATTTCGGATAGTCAAGTTAATGCGTAATAGAAAATAGTTGGAGATGGTTATTACAGAGACAATACTAGCTCTGTCATCCTTCTCAATTTTAAGTGAAATTATATGTAACAGATGTAAATCGCTGTTATAAATCAGTAAATATCTGAAGCTCTATAATAGCAGATATCAAGTGGCAAGATGTAACTAAGCCAACTCCGAGATTTAGGTAGTGCTAATAATCACCCTTTAAAGTAAGAAAAAAAATATTATAGAGCTCAAGTTTTTTATGTAATAATCTTTTTTTAATCAGTTTCACTACCATCCTTCATATTTCGCCTTGGATTTTTGTTATCTTACCATATCTATGAGTTAAAGTCTCTTGTAGGGTGCAACGATTATTATTGAATCTTTGTTTTATATATCGATTTTACTTGCAATATTAATATTACCTTTCTTCCAGCAAGTGAGTTACTAAATATGAGGCCTTATCTTCAACCAATTTAACTTAGTTATAATCAAATTTCGAAAATTCTTCCCAAAATGATTTTACAACAAGTGTATCGGTAATACCCAGACCTCCCTAATAATGGCACATCCTAAAAATTACTCAGACGCGAGGTATGTGGAAATGACCAGTAATCACTGCATTTTTGCATAGTTGAAGAAAAATGAACTTAACATTATTAATAAAATCAAGGTTGTGATCTTGCTCTAAACACCTGTCCCATTGTGTACCCCAATTTATCAGTGGAAACTAAGCACCGTATAATATAGAAAAGGAAATTCTAATTTATACATCGCTTAGTTTATATTGACGAATGTATTCATATAATAGGACAGGTCTTTATATCAAGATCGTAACCTTGATTTAATTAAATATTATCACCACCCACGCAACCAATTTTCATTTAATTAAACTTATCTTTGTGTTTTTTTGAATGCTTTGCAAAAACAAACCAGCATCAAAAGATACATACATAATAAATATTCATCTATTCAAGCGTCAGTATTTTATACGAGATCACTGAAGTTTAACCAATATTAAAGTATGCGTGCGTGTAATTATGTAAAACAAAATAATTCACAGTTATATACATACACGGAAACACACATAAATACGTGACACACGTTTATCTTGTTAAGGACCAGTAATAACCATAACACCTACTAATATATATATATATATATATATATATATAATAAGCCATTCAGGCAATGCTTATAATTATTGTTTAAATCAAAGATGCCAGATTGAGATCAACACCAACCGAATTATATTAGCGTTTGCCATTGTATAAAGTAGAAAAAGCAGTTCATCCAGGGGATCGGTTTTATCATTATTGAAACTCTTCAATTAATGCCACAAATTACACACACTTTTCACCTAAATACTTATGTATTGTTTTTAGTTAGCCTTTTCTTCAGATGAAGCCTGTTTGGCAGTTCTTTAGACCTAAAATTTCAATAAGCCTTCCATAATTTGTCCATATAGCACAGACACCCCACTACCTGGGAACGTGGTATTAAAATGAAGATTTATGACAGCAAACAATCATTTATTATGCGGGCGGTGATAACATCTGTTAACATATTTTTTACGAGCACGAATTTAATAGCTATACCTTCGTATATATCTTGCAGTAATAACTAGGCATTATATAATGTAGCAATTTCAACTTGGCCGATAGACGGGTTTCTTCCTTATTGGGAAGTCGTAAAGATGTGTGCAGTAGATTTTCAAGAACAGAGCTTGAACTGGGCACATCTTCTTCGAGGTCTGTAAGTTCATCTATTGTGCCACTCTACCACACACTTCGCACATTTTGCAGTTCTAAACTGACTTATGGTTTTAGTTAGAATTTAATCCTTTTTAAGCCAATGTGGCCTGTGTCGGCATAATTAAATTTTGAATAGTTATTAAAACGATATCCCAAACTAATTATTATAGTAAAATACAACATTACAAAAACTGTTATTATAGCCAGCTTCAAATGACAATTATCATTATGAAATACAAATTGAGAAAAATTTTGGTTTCAGCTGTATGTGTGTAAAAATAAAGTAAATTGATAAATTATTTGTTTAATGAAGTATTAATTATCATTAGAAGAGGTTCATATAAAAATACCATTTTCTTTTTTTATGAGTTCCTGTGCTTCTGCATGTGAGTATTTGCCTCTTGTATATTTATGTAAAATTTACTTTAGTTTTAGAAATTAATCCTAAAAAGGAACAGATCATGCAGTCAAAAGTTCTGGTGAATAACAAGTAAACTTAATTAGCTGTATTGTAAAAACCTGTTTTAAATATAACGTTATGCTTCAATGCACAATTATTTCTCAATTTAATTTGCACAAGTTTATGTTATTATTGAAAATGCGTATAAGCGTAAAACAGATAATATCTACATTGATCTTGTTGATATTATCAGTGGTTGCAATAACATCTGTCAGATGTAAGTTGGCCGACCTGAGATAAAAACAAATGTCTCGTTTATATCAAGATCGCAACCTTGATCTAATTGAATAATTGTAATTACCGCCCACGCAACCAATGTTTCATTAGTAATATAAATGCTCAATTCAATATCACGTTCCCAGGTAACGTGATGTCTATTCTATAATTACAGATTAAGGACGGTTAGTTGAAACATATGGCCTAAGTATATGTCATATGAGCTCTAACTGAAAGAAATGCTAACCATGAAATATTAGTTAGTTTATAACTGAAAATTATGTGTAGTGTGCAGCAGGGTGGCTCAGTGGTTAGAGCACCAGATTTCGAAGTAGGTGTGCCTAGGTTTTGGCCTTGACCGCGGCAAATTCTGAACAGTGTGTGATGGGTTTCCAATAAGGACGATACCGTCAAGTGGAAGAATTGCCTATTCTACGCTATACAGCGCTGTCAAATGCATGGCAATAATTGGGCAGCTGTTTATGTCAGGATCGCAACCATGATTTAAATGAATAATACGTCCCTTAAAAGAATTCGTTACATAGAAAAGAAGAAATATCGCTTACATTACCTGAGACATTTTAAACTTCCTTGGTCAACTTTCTAGTATGAAGAGAACTGAACATTTATGACTCCACTCAATTGCTATTTTATTGAACGTTTACATTAGTTCAGCTTTTAAATAGGATATTTTTATTGCAGTTTGATGCTCATTCAACAGTTCTCTATTTAAATGTTTTGACAACCGAGAAAAGTAGAAAGGTAAACATAGGAGCAGCCGGTTGTTGTCTTAAAATGTTGAGCGATTGATTTTCTAACGTTATTTCTATTTATGTTAAGATTGCAAACTTGATTTAAATAACTGTCTGAAATATTTTTTTAATTTTTATCAAAATGCATTGTGAAAATTTTTGTATTAATCGGGTTGTTCTTGCAATTTATGACTTTATTTCTGTGTTCCAAATTTTATTTGGAAGCTATGCATTTGGCGTGCATTATAATGTTCACGTATGAACGTGAAACTTATAGTCGATTCGCATCATGGTTTCAACTTTAGGTGAATTTTAATGCCACTGAGTTTACGTAATACATAAAGTTGTTCGCAGCGTAATTAATAGTGCTTTTTATGCATCCTAAAAGTATATCCACGAAGTGAGTGGAAAGTTTGTTTCTCAGTTGTGCGAGTAATCAATGATTAAAAGTAAAAATTCAACAGGTAAACACGCACGTGAGCAAACAGGGTAAAAAACAGAATTTTATCGGTGAAAATAGCGACATATGAACAATAATGGAGCATAAATTAAGGTGTAATTAAGCATGCTGTATTTATAGTGTCCAATTTCACATATCACTTATATTTTTTCCTTTTAAATTTCGGTCTAAACCAACATCATTTATATTGATGGCAATATAGCCTGTTCCTGATACCGGAAAGCATAAGACAGTCATGTCTCGTCTTTCAGCCATACAAGAGGTAAGCGACTTTGTTGCGGATATACCCTCGGATGTAAAGAAGAAGTTGTCGGATGCTGAATCAACCGACTGGATGACAGTTTTAGCTCCAACCAACAGTGCTTGGGGACGTCTCAAGCAGGAATCCGGTCGGGAATCTGTAAGTTTAATACCACGCGCCTTGTCTTGTACAACACATCATACAAGGCATCATACAAAGGCAATGGGAAACGTATTCTGAAAAAAATTATTAGTACAGCTTAGGAAAAAAGACTCACCGTGCGTAAAATAGAAGTTATCTTTTTCATTTCTTATATTTTCTGCATTTAAAAAATAAATATTAATAAATTTCTTTCTCGTCCAATCAGTCTGCTTACTTCATAGATATTTGAGATTTGAACACCGCAATGCATAAGGAAATTAATTAAAAGACAAACTGATTGTTAATTATGTTGGAACACATTTAGGAACGGTGCAGCTTCAGCAATTACTTTTCATTTTTTATGTGTTTCAGTTGGCTAACGAATAAACAGAAAAAAATCAATCAAAATAGGACCTCGCATATTTTTGAAATTATCATGATTTGCGAAGCTTAAATATAATTTTTAAATGAAGATAACAACAAATTAAAAGACTTCGTTTTTATTTTCCTCTATTGCTATACTTTATGTAAAATTAAGCTTTATATATATATAGGCTAAACGATGTTTATGTTATATAGCAAAAGTATATTCAGAAAATTTCAAATCACCAATTCAGATATTAATGGAAATTTTACCCATCTTATTTCTAGTGATAAAATTCGTCTTTTTTTATTTAATTTTACTATTACTTGTGCACATTCAAAGACAACATAACGATTCTTAAGAGATAATTAATGTAGGAAGGTAAAGAAAATAGGAATTAAATTCAGGCTAAAATTGGCAACAATTTATGTTTCAGTAATGCTCACATTCCTCTTGTTGTGGGTTTGACCGCATTTTTCTTGTGCGGGACAATTGATAGCACTAGTGGGTAGGTATAAATCTTGAATGTTGTGCATTTTCATTTGATCGTAATATTGACCTTGATTGATGAGTTCTCACTTGTCCTTTCTTTTTTAAGCCTTCCATCAGTTGCTTGTCTGAATATGACGTAGGAACAAGATTTTCCACTCTTCTTTTTCCTAATTTTCGAGACCTTATTTCTAGTCCCATCTTTCGGGTTGACATCATACGCAAAAAAATAATACGCAACTTGTTGCAAATGTGGTATCCTCATTAAAGACGGATATATTTATATTTATTTTAATTCCAAAAGTATTTTTTATTGTCTGCCTAATATCCGGTCTTCATACCTAGTCTTTAATACAGAAATGTATATGAATACTTATCCCTGTCATCCCTTCCCGCACACAACCACCTATAAACACATGTGTATTCTATTAAAGTGATATTTATTGTATAACTATAAGCAACCCTTATGGATTGATATACACGCCTATCCATGATGTCTATATTTGTAATTGTTTTTCCGGGCGCATAGAAGGATAAACAAAAAAAATTTATTTCAATATTGCATTAATCCTCATATACCCCCAGTTTAATTTATCCCATCCTGTTTGCAACAGGTTATAGAGAGAGAGGTTAATAAAAATTTTGAAAGAATATAGTATTATTCTATCGTTTGGATAAGACCGAATACAGAGCCTAAACTAACGAATCGTCTCTTAACTAAATACACATTAATACTCATATCTTGTATAAATTAATTTCTAAATTTAAATATCTGTTTCAAAACCATGTACTGTACATGTATATATATATATATATATATATATATATATATATATATATATATATATATATATATAAAACAAATTTGTAATATTTTATATTTATTTAAATTTTCTTAATTTACTTATTTATAATTATATATATACGTCAACATCTTGTAAAAACTGCAGTGGGTAGAGAATGTTACAACTAGCAGTTTTACATACTGGATAAATGAAGTTTGCGGACAATTTTACAATTTTATCCAGCCATACAAAATTGTCCGTTGCCGAAAGTCACAGGGAAAATACGCATTTCAACTTCCTTTGGCCACTTTAATAGCAAGATAATTATCTTGACTGATTGGAATCAAACCGCTAAGAAGCGATAGCTTTATAAATCATATATGCTTTTCTAACCTCAAGATAATATCGCATAATTTGTGCTGGTTGAAATTTCTTTGTACACTTTGTATAAATTCACAAATATAACGTTTCTACAGCGTTCATCAAATCCTTGAATGCTGTTTATTCTAACCGTCATTAATTGTATTGCTTGATCACTATTTTTTAAAAACAAGATTTTTTACTTGACTAAAACACTTTTCCCTTTGACTTCACCAGAGTCCAATTGTCATAAAATCGTCCGTTTTTTCGAATGCATAGCTAGTTGGACAGGTATTTATTTCAATTCAGATTTCCGCTTGTACTTTATAGCGCAATAATTCATTACGAAACGTTATACTTTATTAATTGATGTGGATATATTTATTTGTGAAAAAATGAAACACAACACGGCATGCAGTCCACTAATCTCATTCAAATAATTTTATTTACATAACACATAATCGTTGTTTTTTTTAAATTTGATTGCGGAGTGCCAGCTTCATATTTTCCAATGCCGCGTTTTGCGTACGCGTTTTGTCTTCGATCGTGAGGAGTTTGTATTCGTTCCAATGAAATTGCGGTTCTATCACCGCTTTGTGTACTGGCTAAGTTTCGGAACTGAAATCCCCGTTCCATCTTCAGGCTCATTTATCACCTATATACCCAGCACAATACTCACAACAGTAGATTTAAGCAAATGTGCTGTGTATATATGTGGCAATTGGGCCTGATGATGGAACGGGGATTTCAGTTCCGAAAAGTAGCCAGTAAACAAAGATGTGATAGAACCGCATTTTTATTGGGCCAAATACAAACTCAGCCCGGTCGAAGACAAAACAAAATTGTAAATTGTGATTAATCGGATCTTTGTGAAACTGTCATTGCAAAGCTACAACCCGCGTACGCAAAACGCGGCATTGAAAAACATAATCGTTAATTATTTAAAAAAATGTGTTTTTGGAGTGCCAGCTTCATATTTTCTAATGCCGCGTTTTGCATACGCGGGTAGTAGCTTTGCACGAACAGTTTCACAAAGATACGATGGATCACAATTTCAATTTTTGTTTTGTCTTCGATCGGGCTGAGTTTGTATTAGTCCCAATGGAAATGCGGTTCTATCACATCTTTGTTTACTGGCTACGTTTCGGAACTGAAATCCCCCGTTCCATTTTCAGGCCCAATTGCCACCTATATACACAGCACAATACCCACAATAGAAGATTTAAGCAAATGTGTTGTGTATATATGTGGAAATTGGGCCTGAAGATGGAACGGGGATTTCAGTTCAAAAACATAGCCGGTAAACAAAGATGTGATAGAACCGCGTTTTCATTGGGACGAATACAAACTCAGCCCGATCGAAGACAAAACAAAATTGGAAATTATGATCAATCGGATCTTTGTGAAACTCTCCGCGCAAAGCTACTAACTGCGTACGCAAAACGCGGCATTGGAAAACATAATTGTTGATTTCAATGTTGACAATAATTGTAAAAGAATCTGTGGAAAATCTAATTTGAGAAATATCTTCCGTATGTTGAATAAATGTATGAACTATAATATTTGTAAGTGCACAATTTTTGTTTGTGATAATAGATGTACCACAAATAAAATTTTAACATTCTTGTCTATGTAATTCTATGAAATTCCGCACTCAAACGCTATTGGTTCCCTAAGTGATGTTTGTTCTACGTTTTTGCAGATGGCTCAGTTGGCCAGAAATCACATTCTCGACAAAATGATCTGCTCGGGTGCCATTACTGAGAAGGTCAGTGCGGTGGGTCCCACAGAAGCCGGAGAACTGATCGGAATGCAATTGCAAAAAAATAACAGATTTTGGGTTCCAACAATTGTCAATGCCTGCGGTAAGAATATAAAAATGAATGCTGTCGATCTTATGGCTGGCAACGGTGTGGTTCATGTCCTTGATGAGGCTGTCATACCTATAGAATGTGAGTTGGATGTCGGGACGTACAGTCAGTAAAAGTAAATAGTTGGAAAACATTCTAAGTCAATCAAAATTTGATAATTGGCTTGAGTAGTCTCTATTATTAATGGTGCTTTCCAAAAGAAAATGAAATATTTTTGAGGGATCTTCGTCTTTTTGGACATTGATTTGCCTACATTAAATTACTTTATACGTACATGCTCATATACAATTAAACGAAAATTGGTTGCGCGGGCGGTGATAACAATTATTATAATCAAGGTCTCGATCTTGATTTAAACAATTGATCCATTAATTACTTATATGTGTCAGTATAAACTAATAATTGTATAGTGTAGAAAACGCAATTCATCCAGTAGACCGGTTTCGTCACTATTGGAAACTCATCATGTACTGGCCAGAATTTGCCGCGGTCACGGCTCCAACCTGGACTAATTGGAACTTTGGATCTAAATGGATGTCATATGAGCTCCATCTAAAGGACGAATAAACTAACCAAGTTACATTAGTTAGTATATAATTGTAAATTGTGTGCAGTGTAGTGTACGGCAGGGTTGCTCAGTGGTTAGAGCACCAGATTCCGAAGCAGACGTGCCCAGGTTCGAGCCCTACACGCGGCAAATTCTGGCCAGTACATGTTGAGTTCCCAATAATGACGAAACCGGTCTACTGGATGAATTGTGTTTTCTAAACTATACAATTATTAGCTTATGCTAACCTATGTAAGTAAATAATGGGCCAGTTGCTTATATCAAGATCGCAACCTTGATCATAATAATAATGCCCATATAAATTTTGTTTAGATAAGGGTTTAAATGTCGCTAGGATAATCGATACTTTGTTTATGCACACTTAAAAAAGTAGTCATCACCAAAATGGTTACACATTAGATAGCGCGTGGTTTCTACCTCCGAAGTTTCAAAATTGCATGTAATAAATATTGCGAAAGCATTGTCAAATGCAAAAAAGCTTCTCGCTTATGATTTATTTAATTTGACGACAAAAGCTGTAGACAAGGAAAGCTTGGTGTTGCAATCTTAGAGTGTGAATATTGAATAAATTTATTCTACACTAAATCCTATATAATATAATAAGCATGTTATGTTATAAAAATTTTATTCGATTCCAAAGGCAAATATATAAAAATATTATGAATCGATAAATAAATTTTGCAATTTACTTTATTATATTTGTTTTATAATGAATTTTTTTATTCCTATGGATGATACTCACATTTATGAGTCATTATCTCACCAGTGTATGATATCCACAGGTTTTATTAGATATATGTTGCTATTTTAAGTACAATATAGAATACAGAAATATAAACTTGAATTGGCAAGAGAAAACTGGGTGTAGTAACATAAGCTGCCGAGATTAAACTTTCGATATTTGTCCTCATATCTTAATTGCGTAACAAATAAAGTGGTTCGATTTATTCATATGTGCAATTCACTAACGTTTTTTTATAATTTGTCTGGTAAAGAGCCTTTGAATATTTCTTGGTTTACATTTTAATCCGGTTTTAAATATTATATATCAACATTAATTCAAGATATTACCTGGTCTGCATTTTGACTAACACAGCATAGATTCCTGTTTTTTATTTGTTTCTTCAGGATATTTCGACATCCTTTGGCGGATGTATTCTTCAGTTCACCTATAATCACAAGTTTGAAACAAAAAATCTAATGAATCAACCACGATATTTCTCTTGCTATATCATTTATACTCTAGACTGACTTTTTAATAGATAGCTTCGTGTCACGTTTGTGTGTGTGTTAATTTCTTTCCCTGTTATGTACCTACAACTAAGTTAGACTAGAGTGGCTGGATATAAATTTAACATCTACATACTTTAGAATATTTGTTTTATACACTCCATGTGGAATGATGTAACTGAGTTCGACCTCACATTTTCGGGTGGTGGGGCGTAGAGAACAATAAATCAGAAGACCTCGTCATAACCACATGTCATTGTAAATGATAAAATTATAAATCCGAACGCGCCATACACGTTTGAATTTCATTGAAACCACTCGAGCTGTACTCAGGATGGGCTTTTTTAATTACATATGTTTTCATATCATTAAATAGGAGCACCTCGTGCATTTGCATGTGTGTGTGCAGTTATAACTAAAAAATGATTCAGTTAAATACGATTAATAAACATGTACATACATCTGAATAGAACTGCAGTCAATATGCATCAATTTCGACTTCGTTTTGGCTGGGTGTGGATTCGTCCTTCTCTTCCGAAGGCCTCAACATCGTAAATGATTTCCAGTGGTTAGTATGAACGATGTTGAAGCCTTCGGTTGAAAGGAATGAATAGGCACCTAGCTTGATCTAAGACAAAAAAGATGCATACTTGGAAATTGGGATCAATCGGATCTTTGTGAAACTGATAGTGCAAAGCAACAACCCGCTGACGCAAATGGCAGCAATGCAACATATGATGCTGGCACCCCGCAATATTTCAGAATTAAGGTTGAAATTTAGAAGGACTATATTCTCAATAATTCATTAATCTTTAATAAATGTTAAGCCTACTAATAAGTCAGTCTTAATCCGATGTTCTTAATCTTTTACTGGAGCTAGCTTCAGATTCTAATTCATGCAATATTTTTTACCTGCTATTAGTTAATGTTGTATTCCAAATCGAACCTAACGATTTTTCAGCAGCTGCTCAATATATAATTTCATTCTTAGATTTAATTAAGATCAATTATCTAAAAGAACTCGTCATCCTGTTACGGCTACATATTGCTGTGCGTCTGCAATCATCCCAGTTAATAGTGTATCCGGTCTCCCCTACGTGACATGCATGATCAGATTTAGCAAAATGACCATAATTGCATGCGGTTCTATGTTCGCCTCCTCTTACCTTGATGCAGCGCATAGTCTAACCAACATAGTTTAGACTTTAATCACTCAAGATACATATGCATTTTTTGAAATTTGAGTGTGGAGTGCCAGCTTTATATTTTCCAATGCCGCGTTTTGCGTACGCGGGTAGTAGCTTTGTACCGACAGTTTCACAAAGATCCGATTGATCACAATTTCCAATTTTGTTTTGTCTTCGATCTGGCTGTGTGTGATGCGATAGAACCGCATTTCCATTGGGACGAATACAAACTCAGCCCGATCGAAGACAAAACGAAATTGAAAATTGTGATCAATCGGATCTTTACGAAACTGTCCGTGCAAAGCTACTACTCAAGATACTTGATGAATGTCGCTTCAGTTGAAAAAATACGTTCGATCGTGTTTGTCAAGCTGCTAATAATAAACTGGAAACAATTATAATAGTTGTTATCACCGCCCGCGCAACCAATGTTCGTTTAATTATATAAATTTTCATCTCAATACCACTTCCCCATGTAGTGTGGTATCTGTTCAGTAATGACAGATTGGGGATGGCTAGTTGGAACTTTGGCTCTATCCATCTAAAGGACGAATAAACTAACCAAGTTACATTAGTTAGAGCACCAGATTCCGAAGCAGACGTGTCCAGGTTCGAGCCGTGCACGCGGCAAATTCTGGCCAGTACATGATGAGTTTCTAATAATGACGAAACTGGTCTACTGGATGAATTGCGTTTTCTCCACCATATAATTATTAGTTTATATTAGCATATGTAAGTTATAAATGGGCCAGTTACTTATATCAAGATCTCAACCTTAATTATAATAATAATGCCCATATACATTTTGTTAAGATAAGGGTATAAATGTTTTATAAATGTTTATATATGTTTATAAAGAATGGATCTAAATCAGTTTTTCGCGAAAGCATTTTAAAGACATGTCCTACCATTCTGTCCTTTCTCTCACTTTAGTAGTTTCAATTACAAATGTAAGGCAAAGTTTACCTATGGACTACCATTTGTTTATAGTTCCACGGAGTTTCTTTTTAGCCATTGTGGCTTTATTGTACGAAATATGTTCTCCTTTGTCAGGATTTTATGAGAAAAGAAAAGTACTGGCTCACTTTTACGTAGCTTACATTAAGACTCAGAATTTCTCAGTAGCGTGCTTAGCGGCGTTCAATTGGCAATAGAACGCATACATAGACAAGTTAATAGAACGAAAATTATCCGATTTTATACATTAATATGAAGCGTATTCCATGAAATGTGTTCTTTACTTTAAAATAGGTAAGTACATGCAAAAATTAATTTTCTTACCCAGTTGGCACAGTTGAGTAAAACGAGTACCTACAAAATAACGCTAAGAAATTTTATTGAATTTTCATATATACCACATTCAAAAAAATAATTTCTGAATCTCCCCACGTTTTGCTAACGAAATATTTAACTGTCTATCTTATTACCTTATTAACTAACAAACTAAATAATTAATTAATTACCTAATAAATTACTTACCAACCAACAAGCTTGTTAAATGCAAAAATTAACATTGGTTGCGTGTGCGGTGATAACAATTACTGTAATCAAATTTGCGAACTTGACATAAACGCATGACCCTTTATGTACATACATTTGTCAGTATAAACTAAGCATTGTGTATTGTTGAAAAGTAAATTCATCCAGTAAAAAGTTTTCCCCTTGTTGGGAACTCATAACATACTGTCCGCAGCAAATTCTCGAAAATACGCGATGAGTTCCCAATAAGGACGAAGCAGTTCCACTGGATGAATTGCCTTTTCCACACTATACATTGCTTCGTTAATAATGGCAAATATATGCATGATATTTTAAATGTATTTACACGAAGGGACAGGTGTTTATATCAATATGGCAACATTGATAATAGTAAATATACTAAATAACTAACTGACAAACTTAAGAACTAAATAAAAAACTAACTAAATAACTAGTATTATAATCAAGGTTACGGTCTTGATATAAGCACCTGACCCATTAATTATTTACATATGTCAGTATAAACAAAGAATTGCATAGTGTAATAAAGGCAGTTCAGCCAGTAGATCGGCTTCGTCCTTATTAGGAACTCATCATGTACTGGATAGAAATTGCCGAGAACAGGGCTGAAATCTGGGCACGTCTGCTTCGGAATCTAATTTCTCTATCCACTGAGCCACCAAAAATAACTAACTTACTAATTTAATAACTATCTATCTAATTAAAAGACTAACTAACGAACTAACTATTTAATTGACCATCTACCTAACTGACTAACTTACTAACTAGTTAATAATTTATTAACTAACTATATAACTAGCTAACTAACTATATATAAATTAAATACAAGCTATCTATCAAACTAACCAACTAACAATGTTTAACTTCAATACAAGCTATCTATTTAAATAAAAATTAAACAAATATTGATTGCGAAAGAGGTGATTACGATTCTAGAAATCATGTTTGTAAGCTTGATATAAATACCAATCCTATTGTATTTAACCAGTCGCAGAATATAACACGATAAACTGCTGTGATACTTAATGACGCGTGTCGACATTCCATAATCATCATCACCGTATGTCTGCAAATTTACTAGTGAATGTGAAAGTCCAATTGATATATAATGAAGGCTTAATTAGACATGTGTCTATAACTTCTCGTAGTTTCGTAAACATTTTACTTTACTAAAAATATCGGTTGCAAAATTTATATGCAGCAACGAACATGAACTTTTTTTGCATGTGGCCACACGCATATTTGTTGTACAATTAAGCAAAATTTGATAGCGATTGAATTGATAACAATTATTTGAATCAATATTGCTAGCTTGAAATAAAAAGAAGCTTTATATTTTAGCATTCACACAGAATAGAAAATCAACCTTCGGTCACACGTAATGAAGCTTTACGATTTTCCATGACCAACATCAGAGTATGTCGTCAAACTAACTCGCGAGGATCAAACCGCAATGCATATATATCAAAAGCAATACATGCTATGCGGATCTCACCTATAAAAGTCTCGCATAGATTACACTTGACTTGAAATGTGGGCTGTACCATTTCTATTCAGTCACGAATATTTCGTTTTTGCAGCTTTTATCACATGTGCATAAGTTATGCAATTATACTGTAATTTATTGCGCTGCAGGTGATAACTCCTCTTAAAATCATATTTGTAGTTATAAGGTAAATTTATATCCTATTATATATACCCAGTCGAACAAAATAGTAAACTACAATCAATCGTATGATGATCATAGAATGTCGAAGCGTGTCATTACCTGTGAGTAATATTAATTTTATTATGTCATTTGACTGGTGAAATACTATGAGATTAACGTTTATTCGAAACTCTCAAATTTAATGTAACGTATAGCTAATTGACAAAAAATTAAACTAACTAAATAATTCATCAATGAAATAAATAACTGAGTGATTGACTGACAAAAAAACAAACTAACTAACTATTACAATTTAACAAAAATTGTTTGCACGGGTGGTGGTAAAAGTTCTTAAAATCAAGTTTGCGAGCTTGAAGTAAACACCAATCCCATTGTATTTAACCAGCCGTCGAACAACATAACAAAACTACCGCCAATCGCAACGCACTGACGCGTTTCGACCTTCCTTGAT
>JAQBSW010004014.1:0-74562 GCA_029291075.1 Eudiplozoon nipponicum
TTTGATACTAAATCCTTTCTGAGACGTTTAATTTCACGGTTAAGTAGTTCAACTTGATCCTTCATAAGATTTAATGTTGATAGATTTACTATTCTATTAGTCCCGATTAAATTATCATTTTCTTGTGGTCTATAAATTCCCAAATCAGCTAATATTTTATCATGTCTAATTCTAACTTTTTTATTTCTCTATTACGGGCTTTATCACTGAAATCCTCAATGCATTTAAAATCATCTGCGTGCAAAAGAGAAGTTAACATCGATCTTAGTTTAGTTTTTTCCTTAATAAGTATAATCTTACGTTTAACTAAATCACGAATCAAAGTTTTTATAATATTTATACAAAGGTCATGCTTAAGAGACATGCCATAAGCATTTAACTTAAAATTTAATTTAAAACGAAAACATTTAGGAATAACATCATGTTTTAAACAAATACTTAAAAAGGAAATATTTGACACTTGCCTCACGATTTGTTGTTTTAATAATGTATATTTATTATACCATTTAACGGCATTGCTGCTATAATTCCATGTTAAATGTTTCTTGAAGGAACTTCTATATTGCGAACCTGGATTAATTGAAATTACCTGATCTGCGTTTTGATTAACGCAGTCTTCATTGTTCCAGTAATTTTCTTTTTGTAAAATATTTCGACCTACTTTACCGCAGGCCTTCATCAGTTGCATTTCACAAAAAAAATGATCTATTTCACAAAAAATCCAATAGAGTATGTTGGCTATTCCTCAACATCATCATCATAATCATCATCATCATAATCATCATCAACATTATCATCTTAATCATCATCATCATCATCATCATCATCATCATCATCATCATCATCATCATCATCATCATCATCATCATCATCATCATCATCATCATCATCATCATCATCATCATCATCATCATCATCATCATCATCATCATCATCATCATCATCATCATCAGCATCATCATCATCATCATCATCATCATCATCATCATCATCATCATCATCATCATCATCATCATCATCATCATCATCATCATCATCATCATCATCATCATCATCATCATCATCATCATCATCATCATCATCATCATCATCATCATCATCATCATCATCATCATCATCATCATCATCATCATCATCATCATCATCATCATCATCATCATCATCATCATCATCATCATCATCATCATCATCATCATCATCATCATCATCATCATCATCATCATCATCATCATCATCATCATCATCATCATCATCAGCATCATCATCATCATCATCATCATCATCATCATCATCATCATCATCATCATCATCATCATCATCATCATCATCATCATCATCATCAGCATCATCATCATCATCATCATCATCATCATCATCATCATCATCATCATCAGCATCATCATCATCATCATCATCATCATCATCATCATCATCATCATCATCATCATCATCATCATCATCATCATCATCATCATCATCATCATCATCATCATCATCATCATCATCATCATCATCATCATCATCATCATCATCATCATCATCATCATCATCATCATCATCATCATCATCATCATCATCATCATTATCATCATCATAATCATCATCATCATCATCATCGTATAAAGAAATGCGTCAGTATTTGCAACTTCATGCCTCCCTTGCTGCATAGCTAGTATAAATTTATACTTCTAAATTAGCTATTCTAAATCACAAGACCACGTATGCCATTTTGAAAATGAACATACGATAGCATTCTGTTCATTTGACGGGTGCTCTAAATAAGGGTTCTCTCTCTCTCCTTGAATAAAGTAATCCATTTTCTGTTTACTAAACTTGTCTTTCAATTCAGTTATTAAATATCCATCATTTGTTTCTTTAATCAGTGCTTTAAATAAAGAAGGCCTAGGTACCATACAAGTGAATGATCCCATAAGCTATGCGCACTCTACGCATTCATCAATCATCTTAAACGATAAATAATTTCCATTCAATATTGTGTCACTCAGGGGAATTTATTTGGGAAATAACTTATTTATTGACCTGCTTTTCTCTTTTTACAACGTCTCCAAAAGCTAGAATAAAATTGGTGATATAAAATATGAGCTAAATAGAATACAATGGCGAAGCCTACTTTGTTCATGTGCAGACAAACAGTTCGCTTTTCTGTTTAGGAACTAGGACACTCAGCTGTCATTCATTATCCTGTAAAATTTAATTTTAATGCTAGTATTCGTTAAAAAGTTACATAATAAATTACTAAAACACCCGTGTGTAGTACTTGCTCGAGAGTTTCGCCTCTTGACATGCATAAGTATTTGGAATTTAGCCATTTAAAATGTTTGACCAAGCACTCTCTAAGTGGTTCAAAAAAGAATGTATGACATGATACAAACGCGAGCTTGCCGATTTTCTGTTCATAAACGTTTGTCTCCTTAAAATTTATTACATCATAAAAATTTTAAAAGTCTTAAGCTCCTTTCGAGACATTCGTTTCTTGGATATATATATATATATATATATATATATATATAATGTCAATTCAAACTCAAAATTGCATAAGGTATCAAAGGCAATCCATCCAATAGACTACTTTCTTCCCTGGTGGGAGCTATTCACGTACGGTCCTGAATTTATTGCGCGCGTGATATGAACCTGAGCAGATATTCTTTCGAGTTTGTAATTCTATCCAATGCGCTAATTGTGCCACAAACTACGCGCAACTTGAAGTCATACTAATTTATATTTTTGATTGGCCTTACCAACAAGCTTTACTTATTTGTACTTTCTTAATACCTGAGGTTATCTCTAACCACTCCCAATCTGTTGATCAATAGAAGAATCATGCCATTTGAGGAACTTAAATTAATTTAAAATTTAATGTCGTCATTTTGTTTAATTTTATAATGTCAGTTTAAACTCAATATTACATCAAGCAGCGATGATAATTCATTCATTCACACAACACATACCACAGATATATATATATATATATATATATATATATATACTAACTAATGTAACTTGGTTAGTCAAATTTTTCCTTTAGGTGGAGCTCATATGGCATCCATTTAGACCCAAAGTTCCAACTAACCATGCCCAATCTATCATTACTGAACAGACACCACTTTACATGGGGAAATGGTATTGAAATGAACATTTATATAATTAAACGAACATTGGTTGCGCGGGTGGTGATAACAATTATTATAATCAAGGTTGCGGTCTTGATATAAACACCTGACCCATTAATTACTTACATATGTCAGTATAAACTAAGAATTGTATAGTGTAGAAAAGGCAATTCATCCAGTAGACCGGTTTCGTCCTTATTGGGAACTCATCAAGTACTGGCCAGAATTTGCCGCGGACAGGATACGAACCTGGGCACGTCTGCTTCGGAATCTGGTGCTCTAACCACTGAGCTATCCTGCCGCACACTACACTACACACAATTTTCAGTTATATACTAACTAATGTAACTTGGTTAGTCAATTTTTCCTTTAGGTGGAGCTCATATGGCATCCATTTAGACCCAAAGTTCCAACTAACCATGCCCAATCTGTCATTACTGAACAGACACCACATTACATGGGGAAATGGTATTGAAATGAACATTTATATAATTAAACGAACATTGGTTGCGCGGGTGGTGATAACAATTATTATAATCAAGGTTGCGGTCTTGATATAAACACCTGACCCATTAATTACTTACATATGTCAGTATAAACTAAGAATTGTATAGTGTAGAAAAGGCAATTCATCCAGTAGACCGGTTTCGTCCTTATTGGGAACTCATCAAGTACTGGCCAGAATTTGCCGCGGACAGGATACGAACCTGGGCACGTCTGCTTCGGAATCTGGTGCTCTAACCACTGAGCTATCCTGCCGCACACTACACTACACACAATTTTCAGTTATATACTAACTAATGTAACTTGGTTAGTCAATTTTTCCTTTAGGTGGAGCTCATATGGCATCCATTTAGACCCAAAGTTCCAACTAACCATGCCCAATCTGTCATTACTGAACAGACACCACATTACATGGGGAAATGGTATTGAAATGAACATTTATATAATTAAACGAACATTGGTTGCGCGGGTGGTGATAACAATTATTATAATCAAGGTTGCGGTCTTGATATAAACACCTGACCCATTAATTACTTACATATGTCAGTATAAACTAAGAATTGTATAGTGTAGAAAAGGCAATTCATCCAGTAGACCGGTTTCGTCCTTATTGGGAACTCATCAAGTACTGGCCAGAATTTGCCGCGGACAGGATACGAACCTGGGCACGTCTGCTTCGGAATCTGGTGCTCTAACCACTGAGCTATCCTGCCGCACACTACACTACACACAATTTTCAGTTATATACTAACTAATGTAACTTGGTTAGTCAATTTTTCCTTTAGGTGGAGCTCATATGGCATCCATTTAGACCCAAAGTTCCAACTAACCATGCCCAATCTGTCATTACTGAACAGACACCACATTACATGGGGAAATGGTATTGAAATGAACATTTATATAATTAAACGAACATTGGTTGCGCGGGTGGTGATAACAATTATTATAATCAAGGTTGCGGTCTTGATATAAACACCTGACCCATTAATTACTTACATATGTCAGTATAAACTAAGAATTGTATAGTGTAGAAAAGGCAATTCATCCAGTAGACCGGTTTCGTCCTTATTGGGAACTCATCAAGTACTGGCCAGAATTTGCCGCGGACAGGATACGAACCTGGGCACGTCTGCTTCGGAATCTGGTGCTCTAACCACTGAGCTATCCTGCCGCACACTACACTACACACAATTTTCAGTTATATACTAACTAATGTAACTTGGTTAGTCAATTTTTCCTTTAGGTGGAGCTCATATGGCATCCATTTAGACCCAAAGTTCCAACTAACCATGCCCAATCTGTCATTACTGAACAGACACCACATTACATGGGGAAATGGTATTGAAATGAACATTTATATAATTAAACGAACATTGGTTGCGCGGGTGGTGATAACAATTATTATAATCAAGGTTGCGGTCTTGATATAAACACCTGACCCATTAATTACTTACATATGTCAGTATAAACTAAGAATTGTATAGTGTAGAAAAGGCAATTCATCCAGTAGACCGGTTTCGTCCTTATTGGGAACTCATCAAGTACTGGCCAGAATTTGCCGCGGACAGGATACGAACCTGGGCACGTCTGCTTCGGAATCTGGTGCTCTAACCACTGAGCTATCCTGCCGCACACTACACTACACACAATTTTCAGTTATATACTAACTAATGTAACTTGGTTAGTCAATTTTTCCTTTAGGTGGAGCTCATATGGCATCCATTTAGACCCAAAGTTCCAACTAACCATGCCCAATCTGTCATTACTGAACAGACACCACATTACATGGGGAAGTGGTATTGAAATGAACATTTATATAATTAAACGAACATTGGTTGCGCGGGTGGTGATAACAATTATTATAATCAAGGTTGCGGTCTTGATATAAACACCTGACCCATTAATTACTTACATATGTCAGTATAAACTAAGAATTGTATAGTGTAGAAAAGGCAATTCATCCAGTAGACCGGTTTCGTCCTTATTGGGAACTCATCAAGTACTGGCCAGAATTTGCCGCGGACAGGATACGAACCTGGGCACGTCTGCTTCGGAATCTGGTGCTCTAACCACTGAGCTATCCTGCCGCACACTACACTACACACAATTTTCAGTTATATACTAACTAATGTAACTTGGTTAGTCAATTTTTCCTTTAGGTGGAGCTCATATGGCATCCATTTAGACCCAAAGTTCCAACTAACCATGCCCAATCTGTCATTACTGAACAGACACCACATTACATGGGGAAATGGTATTGAAATGAACATTTATATAATTAAACGAACATTGGTTGCGCGGGTGGTGATAACAATTATTATAATCAAGGTTGCGGTCTTGATATAAACACCTGACCCATTAATTACTTACATATGTCAGTATAAACTAAGAATTGTATAGTGTAGAAAAGGCAATTCATCCAGTAGACCGGTTTCGTCCTTATTGGGAACTCATCAAGTACTGGCCAGAATTTGCCGCGGACAGGATACGAACCTGGGCACGTCTGCTTCGGAATCTGGTGCTCTAACCACTGAGCTATCCTGCCGCACACTACACTACACACAATTTTCAGTTATATACTAACTAATGTAACTTTGTTAGTCAATTTTTCCTTTAGGTGGAGCTCATATGGCATCCATTTAGACCCAAAGTTCCAACTAACCATGCCCAATCTGTCATTAATGAACAGACACCACATTACATGGGGAAATGGTATTGAAATGAACATTTATATAATTAAACGAACATTGGTTGCGCGGGTGGTGATAACAATTATTATAATCAAGGTTGCGGTCTTGATATAAACACCTGACCCATTAATTACTTACATATGTCAGTATAAACTAAGAATTGTATAGTGTAGAAAAGGCAATTCATCCAGTAGACCGGTTTCGTCCTTATTGGGAACTCATCAAGTACTGGCCAGAATTTGCCGCGGACAGGATACGAACCTGGGCACGTCTGCTTCGGAATCTGGTGCTCTAACCACTGAGCTATCCTGCCGCACACTACACTACACACAATTTTCAGTTATATACTAACTAATGTAACTTGGTTAGTCAATTTTTCCTTTAGGTGGAGCTCATATGGCATCCATTTAGACCCAAAGTTCCAACTAACCATGCCCAATCTGTCATTACTGAACAGACACCACATTACATGGGGAAATGGTATTGAAATGAACATTTATATAATTAAACGAACATTGGTTGCGCGGGTGGTGATAACAATTATTATAATCAAGGTTGCGGTCTTGATATAAACACCTGACCCATTAATTACTTACATATGTCAGTATAAACTAAGAATTGTGTAGTGTAGAAAAGGCAATTCATCCAGTAGACCGGTTTCGTCCTTATTGGGAACTCATCAAGTACTGGCCAGAATTTGCCGCGGACAGGATACGAACCTGGGCACGTCTGCTTCGGAATCTGGTGCTCTAACCACTGAGCTATCCTGCCGCACACTACACTACACACAATTTTCAGTTATATACTAACTAATGTAACTTGGTTAGTCAATTTTTCCTTTAGGTGGAGCTCATATGGCATCCATTTAGACCCAAAGTTCCAACTAACCATGCCCAATCTGTCATTACTGAACAGACACCACATTACATGGGGAAATGGTATTGAAATGAACATTTATATAATTAAACGAACATTGGTTGCGCGGGTGGTGATAACAATTATTATAATCAAGGTTGCGGTCTTGATATAAACACCTGACCCATTAATTACTTACATATGTCAGTATAAACTAAGAATTGTATAGTGTAGAAAAGGCAATTCATCCAGTAGACCGGTTTCGTCCTTATGACAGATTGGGCATGGTTAGTTGGAACTTTGGGTCTAAATGGATGCCATATGAGCTCCACCTAAAGGAAAAATTGACTAACCAAGTTACATTAGTTAGTATATAACTGAAAATTGTGTGTAGTGTAGTGTGCGGCAGGATAGCTCAGTGGTTAGAGCACCAGATTCCGAAGCAGACGTGCCCAGGTTCGTATCCTGTCCGCGGCAAATTCTGGCCAGTACTTGATGAGTTCCCAATAAGGACGAAACCGGTCTACTGGATGAATTGCCTTTTCTACACTATACAATTCTTAGTTTATACTGACATATGTAAGTAATTAATGGGTCAGGTGTTTATATCAAGACCGCAACCTTGATTATAATAATTGTTATCACCACCCGCGCAACCAATGTTCGTTTAATTATATAAATGTTCATTTCAATACCACTTCCCCATGTAATGTGGTGTCTGTTCAGTAATGACAGATTGGGCATGGTTAGTTGGAACTTTGGGTCTAAATGGATGCCATATGAGCTCCACCTAAAGGAAAAATTGACTAACCAAGTTACATTAGTTAGTATATAACTGAAAATTGTGTGTAGTGTAGTGTGCGGCAGGATAGCTCAGTGGTTAGAGCACCAGATTCCGAAGCAGACGTGCCCAGGTTCGTATCCTGTCCGCGGCAAATTCTGGCCAGTACTTGATGAGTTCCCAATAAGGACGAAACCGGTCTACTGGATGAATTGCCTTTTCTACACTATACAATTCTTAGTTTATACTGACATATGTAAGTAATTAATGGGTCAGGTGTTTATATCAAGACCGCAACCTTTGATTATAATAATTGTTATCACCACCCGCGCAACCAATGTTCGTTTAATTATATAAATGTTCATTTCAATACCATTTCCCCATGTAATGTGGTGTCTGTTCAGTAATGACAGATTGGGCATGGTTAGTTGGAACTTTGGGTCTAAATGGATGCCATATGAGCTCCACCTAAAGGAAAAATTGACTAACCAAGTTACATTAGTTAGTATATAACTGAAAATTGTGTGTGTAGTGTAGTGTGCGGCAGGATAGCTCAGTGGTTAGAGCACCAGATTCCGAAGCAGACGTGCCCAGGTTCGTATCCTGTCCGCGGCAAATTCTGGCCAGTACCTGATGAGTTCTCAATAAGGACGAAACCGGTCTACTGGATGAATTGCCTTTCTACACTATACAATTCTTAGTTTATACTGACATATGTAAGTAATTAATGGGTCAGGTGTTTATATCAAGACTGCAACCTTGATTATAATAATTGTTATCACCACCCGCGCAACCAATGTTCGTTTAATTATATAAATGTTCATTTCAATACCACTTCCCCATGTAATGTGGTGTCTGTTCAGTAATGACAGATTGGGCATGGTTAGTTGGAACTTTGGGTCTAAATGGATGCCATATGAGCTCCACCTAAAGGAAAAATTGACTAACCAAGTTACATTAGTTAGTATATAACTGAAAATTGTGTGTAGTGTAGTGTGCGGCAGGATAGCTCAGTGGTTAGAGCACCAGATTCCGAAGCAGACGTGCCCAGGTTCGTATCCTGTCCGCGGCAAATTCTGGCCAGTACTTGATGAGTTCCCAATAAGGACGAAACCGGTCTACTGGATGAATTGCCTTTCTACACTATACAATTCTTAGTTTATACTGACATATGTAAGTAATTAATGGGTCAGGTGTTTATATCAAGACCGCAACCTTGATTATAATAATTGTTATCACCACCCGCGCAACCAATGTTCGTTTAATTATATAAATGTTCATTTCAATACCATTTCCCCATGTAATGTGGTGTCTGTTCAGTAATGACAGATTGGGCATGGTTAGTTGGAACTTTGGGTCTAAATGGATGCCATATGAGCTCCACCTAAAGGAAAAATTGACTAACCAAGTTACATTAGTTAGTATATAACTGAAAATTGTGTGTAGTGTAGTGTGCGGCAGGATAGCTCAGTGGTTAGAGCACCAGATTCCGAAGCAGACGTGCCCAGGTTCGTTTCCGTCTCTTGTTCGATTTCATCCCTTGGACCCATCTGGAATTTACTTCCACATTTTGTTTGAATTTGCCTTCAGTTATCAAGGATTTATTCATAGCTCACCCGATTTTCTAGTTTATTATTGACATTTTAATACCCATTCTTTTTCTCTCATTAATACCCATTCTTTTTCTCTCATTAATACTCATTTTTTTCCTCTCTTCTATCGTACTCTACGCTATATCTGCTCTTCTATCTCACTCAACCATGAACCAGATTTCATCGCTAGCCCACATCTCCCGTTCCTCACTCAAAAACTTGTCTCCAATCTTACTGACCTCCAGCAGCAAATGGCGGATGCCACAGGACTATTTGGAACACTGACTGACAACCTTTCAATCTCCACCATACAGCCCCATTTATTACGTCAAGCTGATGCGTTTTTGAATGATGTAGCTAGGGAGGTTGCCCTACGAAATCACAACAAGAGAAACCTCTTTTATGGTCTCCGCGCTCCCCCTCCTCAAAGGACGATCTGGCCTCAGATCTCATCAGTCAAATAGGGGATAACTTTAGCCACCTTAAAGAAATCTCTTCCGGAAAGGGTCATGCCTTTATTTTCTCCTCGCACAAAAGACTGTCTGACGGTGAGCTTCGTCACCTCAAACTGCACTCGCCCTTTTATCATCCAGGAAAGTCAAATTAAAGCAAGACTGCACGCTACTACAGAGGACTTTAGAGAAAGCCCAAACCCCTCAACCGGACACCACTCCTCCTCCTCCAGCTAATCACGCCTTTCCGGACTGGAGCAATCCAAAGAAAAGCCGCTCAGTTCACGGCGGAATCCTCGGCAACGCTCCTTCCTCCAGTCCACCCCTGATGTTATCATCCCGATTTGAAGGCCTTTCTTTCACCTTTAGCCCTTACTCCGAAACCAGTCCCCCCACACAGTCTCACGCGTTACCCCGTCGTCGCGGTCGACCACGCCGCGCAAAGCCTCTAAATAACGCAACTTCTCCCCCAAGTTTGTCTGCCAGGTCCACATCCCCAAGACATGTTACTTTTGCGACGGATGCTATGACCCAGAAACCAAATAAACTTAAGGCGCCTAATGCCAAACGGGATTTTGATCCAGCCCCATCAACTTCAACTCCCTTTACCGAAACCATCATCGACCCCACCCAGGACTGTTGCGTCTCAGCCCCTGATCTGTCTCTGTCCCTGCTCATCCCATCAACGCAGCTTCAGAGCGCCCCCTCGAGCCCAGATATCTCGCCTCCCTTTTACTTTCCAACCCTCCAATTAACTCACCCGACAAACGCGGGACAAAAGAGATCCAGATCGACGCTGACCACTCTATCATCGTCAACAAGCGCTCAGTTGCCCTCATCAGCCCTCGATCTCGCCCCGCCCGCCAGCGGAAAGCCCCCGCACGCTTCTCCTCCCCGATCTAACCATCATTTTCACAGTGCACTCAGCAATTCTCATCAATTGCAGGTCACTTACGCCAAAAATCAATCAACTACGAGCTTTTCTATCCTCTAACGAGCTAGATATTTGCTTTCTTGTTGAAACTTGGCTGTCCCCATCCATCCACTGTGATGACCTTTTCCTCATTCACGGTTACAGATTCCTTCGTAGCGACAGAACTGTCGGTCGTGGGGGCGGGCTAGTTGCCCTCCTCATGCCCAAACGTGTGTCGACATCGAAATCTCAAGGATTGGAATTTTTCTCGTTACAGCTACAAATCCATTACCAAAGTATATCTACTTGTGTTGTTTACAGACCCCCTAACCTCTCGATCATCGATGACACTCGCGGGGCCCAACTTCTATCTACTTTTTCTCTCTGCACTCCGATCGGTACGTCGTTGTGGGTGACCTCAACCTCCTCATGGTTAACTGGCATAATCTAGCCTCCGAAAGTCACCCACTGCTTCGACTCTTCGCGGATAACCTGTTACACTAATTCGTGCACTTTCCTACCCGAGGGAACAACCAACTGGACTGTGTCCTCTCCAACAAAGAGGTGACCGATGCTCATTCTCGGGAGATCTTCCCTAATCTTGATCACTGTCAGGTATCCTTACTCATTCCTCTCTTATCCTTTACCTCTAGAGAAGACACCCAATCATTCAGGCGATCCACCAACTGGGAAGAGCTCCGCCGACTCTGTGACGCCGTTAACTGGAGGGATCTCTTTCTCCCAAACAATCTATCCCTATGCTTTTCCGAAGTCCATAGCATCCTTTCCTTACACTTTAACTGCGCCACCTCTATTCAACTCATAAATGCGACGAATAAGTTAAACACTGTTTAAGGCACGTGACAAACTCGCACGCAACTCTTGACTACGCACATCGTCACTTGCTCGAGCCCTCGCACTGCGACGTATCGATGGGCACATTAAACAGGTTATCAACAAACAAGCGCTCCACATCGAAAAACGCATCCGCTCAGCTCCTAACCCCCGGGCAAAGTTTGCTGTCATCAAACACCAATTGCTGCAAAAGCCCAAAACCTCGTACATTAACTTCTCTCAGTCAGACGACTCCTGCTTCGTTAACGATTATTTGACTTAGCTCCTCGACTCCTTTTCCACTCCCACTCCGCCTGTTGAGATGTTAGACAACGGAGACACCAAGAACCTACGCTGGTTCTACGTCTCACCAGCTTCCGTCGCCCAAGCAATTAAAGACATACATCTAAACCCCAATTTGTTCAATATGGTGTTTCGGTCAGCATTATTGCACTCCTTGGCTGGAAAGTCTTCTCTCTGATTGCTGACGCTATTAACCATTGTCTCGAAACCACATATCATCCCCCGGACTGGCTTAATTTGATGATCTCTCCTATCCTAATTTAAAGATCTCCGCCCCATTACTATCGTCCCTTCTTTCACCAAAATCTTCGACAGGGTCTTATACAACCTAATCTACCCCTTCATTAAGTCTCAGGAAAACTTCTATCTCCTCGATGATCAACATGGTTTTTTCAATGGCAGCTCCTCTCCCACCAACTTAGTTAGTGTTCTCGATTATTGATACTCCTCCTTCTCTAAAGGGCTTCAGTGCATCTCCTCCTCTTCCTGGATATATCCAAGGCTTTTGACTCGCTGTCATTTTCAGCAAACGAATTCGCCTTACTTAGAAGCGGTATCTGCGGCAATGTTCTCAATCTTATCAGTTACTATCTCCGAAACCGGTATGCGACAGTAAAAGTTGGTAGTAATCACTCGAGGCCAGCCCATATCCGATTCGGTGTTCCCCAGGGCTCCGTACTTGGTCCCATTCTCTTCAACCTTACGCTCGCGCACATACAGGTTGAAGACAAACTTTTCAAACTGTTCAAATATGCGGATGACATGGTTATCGTATTCAGCAACTCCAAAACATCCAACGCCTCCTTACCCCTTATATCGGAGCTCCTATCCTCGCTCCACTCGCAGCTCAGCAGAATCGGCCTCAAACTAAATCCCACCAAGACTCGTCTAATGAAACTCTCCTCTGATCCATTCTGCTCTATCCTGGTTGAAAATTATCCCCTCGACATAGAAATAATAGATTCGGCCAAACACCTTGGTATTCATTTTTCAAAACCCCTAGACTTCTCCCCACACCTTACGCACACTACTTCCAAACTCTTCAAATGGGCCCGTCTGATCTGTTTTAAGACTAACAACCCCATTCTCCAACTCACGCTATTCAAGGTCTACGTTCTGCCCCTCATTTCCTACGCCAGCGAATTCTACTGTCCTCTCACTCTCGCCTCCTCGTATACTATCGAACAGATATCCTCCAGATTTCTAAAGCGCGTCTTCCCGCAATGCCAAAATTATCGGGAACGCCTACTCCTGGCTAATCTTCTACCGCTTTGGTTTATCCGTAACCTTCGAGTCATTTATTTTATCCATAAGACCACAACTTGCTTACCACTCTCCAACTTCGCTCACCCAAGTCACCACTACGCCACACGTTCTAGCAACTCCTCTATCGAAACTAACCATACCCCCACCATATTTTAAAAAAATCTATCTCTTCTCCAAAGCCACTAGTGTCTTCAACGCTCTTCCCACGGACATAAAGCTCCTACCCCAGCGCGAATTTAAAAAGGCAGCCCATCAGTACTTCTTCAACAAACTTCTTTGTGATACGACCGATTGGAAACGAAACTGGTTCCTTCTCAATCCATAACATTTCCTTCACCCCAGGCTATTCTCTTTACTGACTTCGGAGGGCGAAATCCCTCAGGCAGTCATCTAATTTTCCACTTTACCCCACTGGTATTAATCTTTCATTCTCGACTCACAGATACCACTTCTCAGCTCATTCTTGACCCCATCATATCCACATTGTGGACACTTTACTATGTTTTGCTCATCCAATTATTTTCTTTCTTGTTTCAGCGGAAGACCGGAAACTCAACAGCCCTACCGATCCACCAACGGTTTGCTTCGGACATCGACTCCCCCTCGTCTTCCTTCAATCACAACCTCGTTCTATGAATGCCTGCGACCCCTGCAAGACTCACTCGCTTCAATCCAGCAGATTCCATCCAGGTCTATGCTATGCTCCATCAACTCAATCTCCACGACAATGGACTCCATCGGTCGACGTCTACCTCCGGTCCGCCATTCACCAAGAAGCTCTGACACTTCATGGACTATCTCCAATTGATCTTATCTAGTCAAATGGAACTTCGCTTTTATTTATTTTTCACCAGATTGAACTATCTTGATGTTAATGATAACTTTTCCCTTCCCCAACCCCTCCCCCTGCTATTAAATACTTTGCTAGTCACAATTCCATTCACCTCCACATATCCTACCCTTGATTTGTTATTTCAATGGTCGGGCCAGTTGGCCTTTGATGCCAAATAAATGTATTATTATTATTATTATTATTATTATTATTATTATTATTATTATTATTATTATTATTATAATCCTTCTGTTGTGTATTATAACCACATCCCTCTTCTCTCCAGAGTTTAAAATATTCAATATTGATAATTCATTTTTTGTTGTTTTCAAAATTCTTGGATTTCTTAATATAATTCTCCTTAGCCACGTTTTTTTTTAGTTATCTTTAGCTCCTGAGTAATTATCTCAATATCTACGCTATTTTAGAAGAAGCGATTTTAGAAACTGCGAGTTCTTGATAATTGTATAAACTATGTAACGGCTCTAGAACAACTCTACGACCTATTGCGCAAATGAAATTCAAGTTCAATTTACGCGACACCAATTAAAACAAGCCAAATTTGCCGTTAACCAATGACGTGCGGACTTTTGATTTCAAAAGAATATAAGCACGGTGCATTTACCATGCTAGTCAGAATTCACTATATTACAGTTAAATACTGTTTGTTGCGAAGAACTAAAGTATATGCAAGTATGTATTAGGTGCTGCAAACCCAGTAACAAATTAGTTCATTTGTGACCAGAAGGATAAACCAAAGACAGCATGAACGGGAAGAATAATCTCATGCACATTCGCTTCGTGCTTACTGGCAACTCATCAATAGGAGCCGGTATTACTCCCTTTAAACACATTCTTCGGCCAAATATATAGTGGTTAAAGTGCGTAATACCGGCTCCTACTGATGAGTCGCCAGTAAGCACGAAACGAATGTGCATGAGTCAGTATTTACGTTTGATTTCTGCTGTGCACTACGTGTGCGTGCTCTCCCCTGTCACAATTACTTTTCACCTTCGCTGACTTCTGGACTTGCTTCACACGAAGAGTCATCTAGTCATGCCAATCTTGTCGCTGCACAACTAATGAGACGGAGCAACATCTATTTATTGGACCTCTACATGTGCCACTCACCACGGAGTTGTCGAACATCTTCAACGAGGCAATACTCAGCCTCCACACAGCCTCTCGCCTCTGATGTCAACGCCAAAACAGAAAGAACACCAGTCAGTCAACCAGAGCCGGTCTCAAGTTTCTAAAAGTTTTTCTAGACACTGCTACACTAGAATAGAATATCTTAATTTGGATTCAAACCACACATGTTCCATCAAATAGATAATAATATTGGAAAATGTACAATATAAAAAGATATCACATCCTATATATATGTGCAATCAGTATCATAAAGATAAGTAGTTCACTCTAGTTATAATGTACAATATATCAACATCAAACAATTCGGCTCTAATATCCCTGTACATGTTATATCAATTTTGATATAATTTTTATGATATTGGGAAAAAACGGTCTTATTAATTAATCGCATTTGTACAATAATTGATTATATAAATAGTTATAGATTTATCATCGAATTAGGAAAATTTAAGGTATTATTCGAGTGTAGCATTATGCAGAATTGATAATCATGCCTAGCAATTGGTTATATTTATTGTTGACTAACATGATGATATACTGCATAACAATTCAATTTAATAATACAGAACGTGAAAATAAAAATCTCAAGAGGGTATGTTGCTCAACACAATTATCCTTGTCTTTTATTCAACCACGAGAAAGTATTATCATAATCAAAACTAAAAATACGAGCAGGATTGTAGATTTTTTGTCGTTCAGTACATAAAAATTTAAAAGTCATCTTAGATGGAGGCGTCTCTCCAGACCCTTTGGCAATTGATTGCAAACTTTGTAAATTTTTGAAAAAGAGAATAACCTTCCCGCAACATTTCTCACTAAAGTAGGAGAGATCGTCAAATGTCCAGATCTAGTTCCAACTTCATGAATCGTTCTCATTGGATTCATGTAGGCATGAGTCCATTGGTTTGTAACGACACAAATCAATCGCCGACATATTGCGTAAATTAAACTCAAATTTATTTACGTTGCACCAATGAGAAAAAAGCGAAATTACCGTTTAACCACGTTTAACCAATAGTGTGCAAGTAGACATATTGCATGCTATTTAAGCACGGTAATTTACCATGCAAGTCAGTTGTGGAATTTGCATTCTGCCTGCTTCACGCGTGTGCGTTCTGTCGGCTGTCAATACCTACGCTGGTGATTTGATAGTTTCACCAACAACTAACTACATCCGTGACTCATCTTGTTGCGGTATACCGGAGAGACGAGCCAATTAAGTGCAGAACCTGCAGGACACTATCCACAACGCGATTACAGCTCAACCACGGGAGCGACAACTCAACCAGAGTCCACCCAAGGCTCTAGGACATCTTCAAACTCTGAAGACTTCAAGAGAACGCATTACCAGGCCCTCTAAAAGGCCCCCATATCAGTAACTAATCTCTATTCAGAGCACCTTAACCGAGATTGTAACGTCGTACGGCATTTACTTGAAGCCGGGGCGTTTACAGGTTCATATGGAAAACTTTTATGCAATAGCACATCCTCCGAAACCTTAAAGTTTGCAACGATACACACTGTAATCTACTGTCTTATATAGTGCGTATATTAACTAACTTTCTCGGCGTTTTCTGGAGAACACAATCCCCGCCCTTATAACGGCCAGCAAAAATATTAACTTGCAGTCATCTTGGCACACGAAAACTTTGTATACGTCGTGCGGTATTTACTGGAAGCGGGGGCGTTTTGCAATACTTTACTCCACAAGATATTTATGGTTCACTTTAGGGCGCATGTCAAGAAAATGTCCATATTATATACATGTCACGTTTTGGCAAACACTGGGTTAATTGTTTGTTTTAAAATGTTCATTATAAAGGGACCTTTGTGGTTATTATTTTGTTTTTATTTTTACAGTTATGACCTTAAGTTATTCTGCCATTTCAATTTCCGTAGTATGTGTCTAAAATTCACTGCCGCTATCATAACGTTGTGTTTTGGTTTCTCATTTGGTGATTCTGAGATACCTTGGCCTCCAAAAGAAAAATGGATGGAACAAATGGTTAGCCACTATTCGTTTCCCAGTCAACAGCTAACATTCTCGCAAAGATATTTATACGAAGGTGAGTTATATTTACTTATCAAAAGATAAATATTTCAAGTCTGGTGGGCCTATATTTTTCTACTGTGGCAATGAAGGAGATATCGAGTCTTTTTGGAACAATACTGGGTTTATGTTTACTATTGCACCAAGCTTTAACGCGTATATTATATTTGGAGAACACGTTAGTCTTCAGTTTGCATAACCTTTAGAGATACTATGGCAAATCTTTACCCTTCCCCAAAAGCTTTCAACAACCATATATTCAGTTTCTAACAGTTGAACAAGCACTTGCTGATTATGCGTTTATGTTAACAAAAATCAAAGCAGATAACCCGCAACTCGCAGCATCCCCTGTTATTGCGTTTGGCGGCAGGTAAGCACTTTTAAATGCTTCAAAATTTAACTAGATATCCTTATATGGCAACAAAAGCCATCAAATACTATTTATGAGTGATTGTGCTGTGTTTGAGCGTCCAATAGTCATACAAATCTCAATAAAACACCAATTGATGCCGTTTTAGTCCTGATTTAAGTTTAAGAGTATTTCCTAAAAGAGTGCTGAATCAAATGTTCATTAGTGGAGCGAACCCTCTATTATTTAGCTATCATCAACCGTAACTATCTCAAGATCTTCCGTGGTAACTGTGTATAGACACATTTTCCATAATCAAATGAACGTATCTCGATAGCCAGGTTCGTTTCTGTCTGCGTATTCGAATGTTATCCAGGCCTAGTGTATTTGGAATTCTCCAAACTGGTTGCCATCAAAGACCTTTCAGCTTGACTCCGTAAACTAATACTTTTCAATTCATCTGTCACGCTCTCAATGTCCTCCTCTGTAATGCCAGAAAACGTGTTAATACAAGTTTAAACACTAACAATATGTCTCGAGATAAATATGCTATGGAATTGTAAATCAATCTACACAAACTGTAAAGATCGATTTAAATTCTGAAGCCAACACATTTAAATGTATCTGTTTTCCTTGCTTTCAACGATTCACGGCTGTTTAAGAATCACCGTATTGATTCTGCAAAATTATATTTTACAAATTACGCATTTTTATTTATAATATGGCTGAAGTTAATATTATCGAAAATCACAAACTTTCCATACAGCACTATGCAGAAGATACAATGGCTGAAACTAAAATTGCCATGATCAAACAGGATATATGGTTAGCATGAATTTAATCAAAGTATTTCAGAACTTAATAAAAATATTATTTTTACGTGCATACTTGTTTAAGATAGCAGCGGTGATTCAAGCGTGAAAAAGATTTCTATCTAAATGTTGTCGGAGTTCTCAACTCCGAATTTCACACACCTTAAAATATACTTAATCTTCTATCGCTGGTTTACGGAGAATTCTTCCAGATCTTGTTCTTCCCAAAGGTTTCGCTACTTCTTTCGGCGCATCCTATTTATTCGACTGTCTCAGCATAGGCATTTTTTAATTCCAGAACTTGTATGTCAGATGAAGCTTCAGAATCTCTTTCCTTTAACTGATCTTGCTTTTCGGTTTCTTCGTCCACTATGATAAATTATGAATTGTATTGATCCAGATATATACAGTTTTCCATGTTATTTACTGCAATCATCTTCTGTCGTTTTTGTGGCCTTTCAATATGTCGTCTAATATATTTTCCTATTCTCGTTAGCAATTCATTCATGCTATTCCAATTTCAAATCGGTGGACACAGTGTTTAGATTTTACATTTATAGTCTTGTTCGGTGCTAAACGAGCCTTTAGATCTAGAAGCCAAATTATAACAGCTCGGAATTGTTATAAGAAGTCTTCCAATGATCTCAACTGTTCCTTATTCCTCAATTGTGCTTTCCTGATGGCGTATTTTCAACAAAACTCTAGGAAGATTGCGGGCTCAGCTTGATCCATTAGTACATAGTAATGCAGCCATCTCACTCTAATATTTACTTATTGATTATAAACATTATTCTTTACCACTTTCTTGGTAAGCCGTTAAATCTTGCATTTTTGATCCCTCGCACATGCTGGTATCTTTACCCATATGTACTTAGGCATACATTGCCAGGCATTTCGCAATGGAAGGACGCCCGAACTTGTGTAGCTGTTGAGTTACCTTAACCAGTAATTGCAATGGCACAAATGGTCTCGGTTTGCTCATCGAGATTTCACATGTTAATCACTTGTCACTTACAGAACTGCTAATATAAGCCGGCTTCATAGCCAATTCCACTGCTAATGGAACCACCATATTCGCTTCTATTAACTCAAGGACTGAATTCTTTGACGAATTATCGAGATATTTTACCAGTTATTGGTGTATCAGCACAATATTCGTCTCATTAGATATACTGAGTTCATCTGCCACCATATTCTTCTTCCCGGGGATGTGATAAACTGTGAAGTAGAACCAAACTAGTCGGGTTATCTAAGAGTTCACCTTATTAGAGTATGTTAATATTTTTGATACTTATCAACAGCATATTATTCATCAAAATCATTACGTGATGACTATCAAAGTTGTATTCTAAATGCAGCACTTCATCATATACCGCTGGCAGCTGTTCATCAAATGTGACATGGAATATTTCACGGTCCTGGAACTTTCGACTAATATCCAACTGGTCTAGCTACACCTTTGTTTCTGCATTACAGCACTATCCCTATTACTTTATCGCAAGTATCTGTAACAAGATGAAACAATTAAGCACAGCCACAGGTACTAACATGGTGATTTTGCTCAACACGTCTTTAGCCGTTTGGATTTGATCCTGGCCTTTCTGACTTTGAAGTTATTTGCCATGACTTCTTGACCTAGCTCATATCTTAAACCAGTTTTCGAGTGAATAGTCCTTAAATTCTAGCTAAATTCGTTATGAAACGGCGATAATAACTGATCGTCAACCAATAACTTTAGCAGCTGGCGTACCGTTCATAGCTCTACTACGTCTTTAGCTTCTTTGATTTTTTATTCCATCGGCGTAAATTTCACTTTTGTGAACGTTTGTCCGCGAAATTTACTGCTGAGCAACTAATATTGCTCGTCGCAGGTTTTACTACCAATCCATATTTTTATAAAATAATTAAAACCTTTTCCGAATATCCAGGGTGTTTCTCACCTCATTCACTGCAGGTCATGGTGTCGATAAAACCATTGAAATTGTAGACCATATCTACTAATCGAATCTGGGGAAATCTGTTTCTACCATATCTGACCTAACTACATTCGTTTCAGTGGCTGTATAAATTAGAGAATTGAATCCAGTCAACTCGTCCCGAGTGACGAATTTGTTGTTGTTTGACACCCCGATCTCTTCGAGTTCTCCACTTAAGTAGAATTTCACTAATATTCCGATTGTTAATGTGTTCCCAGACATCATTGAAGTTCCAATTTCAAAATTGTGCATTTACTTCAATATGTCCCTTCTTGAAATACCATGAAGCCAAAGTGATGACATACCTATTTTGGTTCCTACACACAAGGATGGTCTGCATTTCCTGGTGTGTTTATTCTCCCATTCGGGCGTATGCTAACATTCAGTTTGTGCTCTCCTGCCCGCGAAAAGAGAACCCTCCTATTGGCAATTAACAAGCTTTTTTGTATACGGTATGATATGTATCATTCACGTGGACTATCGTTAATTGTGCCTTTGCTTGAAATCCGCATTTCGACCACGATATTGTTATTTCAGACTTTGCATCTGACGCTGCGCTTGACGCAAGTCACCATTCATGTTAAGCCAAAAATCTTATCTTCATCATAAACGAGTCCGTTGTTACCGCCGGTCCATGCCGTTTTTATACGCCGCCGAACAATTTGAGTTTCTTCAGTAATTTGAAGTGCATAATCCCAAATACTTAAAACGTGATCATTTATCTAGATGTTTGGTCTGCTATAAATACTCAATTATTGACATCATGCGAAATATCCAGCCCAGAAGCATTGGCGCACATACATTCATGACACTTTGATAAAAGTTAACTCCTCACATAATTGGTCTGTCATTTGCATTTTTTTCTATGCTGATATCTCCTCTCGTGTTCTCCTAAAAGTATTTCAACGGCATTTAGCGGAATTTTTCTTTGGTTCTATTCTTAAAGCCAATTATATTAGTACTGAATCTTTTTGATAAAGTCACTCACGCCAATCTAAATTGATCGAGTGTTTCGCACATCCTATGTAACCTTTATATCATTTAGCATTGTCTGTTCCCTCTGTGTGCTTTTCTGGCGTTTATGGTTCCAAACCGACAAACGTTATGTCGGAACTGTCCTTGTCGTGGTTACGAAATTTTGCTGATGCTCTTCTTCCATTACTAAATATGCGCTTCGTTATTGTTTGATTCCTTGCTATCTTATTATTAGCATAACATTTATGCCTAGTGTATTTGAAATAATCCACAGAGGTTGACATCCCAAAATTATTAGCTGAATCCTGTAGACTAACTACTTTTAATTCATCGGTCATGTCCTCAATGTCTTTAAAATCGGTATTTATGTTAACACTAAATTAAAAACTATAACAATGTTATAATTTGGCATTTTAGATAAATGCTGTGAAAACGGAATTCCCTCCACATTGAAATGGATGCTTTATTTCAACTCTGAAGTCAACTATCTTAAAAGTACCTTCTTTTCATGTTATTAGTGTTTCCAAAATTTTCGAAAATTGCTGTAATAATTCTATAAAGCATATTTTACACATATCGAATTTTTAATTAGAACATGGTAGAAGTTAGTATAAAAGAAAACCACACTCGCTCTCCACAGAACATCATGCACCATATAAAAATGCATAAAATAAGAACGAGTAATAAACAAACATCAATAATGACCAGCATAAAATTAACTAAAGATAGTTCTAAAAAATCTTATATTAGTTCCTTTTACGCAAAAATTTCTTCAGGAAAGTAATGAGAATTCAAACGTCCTATACATTGTTAAATATATGTCATGTATAAATTTTATTTCAACCATTTGCGTGCGTTTTTAATGTAAAGTGATAAACGAATCATATATTGAAGTAGAAATTTATTTTAAAACAGGTCTTGGCTTGTTTTCCCTCTAAAATTATCTACGAACATGAAAGCTCTTCATCATGTTGCATCTGTTGACAAATTAAGTGGTTGTCGAAATCTGGCCTGTTAGCCTTTCAAGAAGTCTTCTAACATCCACGCACCTAGTGGTGCTAATGAATTGGAAATAGCTTCAAAACATAATGCCCTAATGAATTTTAGGCTGTAATTCGTTTTATTAAAAGCGGTCATTACGCCTTGAGTTTACGAATACCTTCAGTTTCTGAAGCACAGCTTGTCAAATATTTACAGACTCTTTTTAATCCAACATATTAAAAACAGCTTGGTTAGAGACTAAGTGACCAGTCGATCTTGTTACGAGACATGCATCAAACGTGTACTTTTCACGAGGTGGAAAAGATTTGCAGTCTCATGAGTGACCAAAAAGCCGCCGAAATCATTTACGTTAGTTAATTGGAATAGAAATTTAGAGGATCTTCATGAACTTATTATTGCTATCTGAAGGGACGTATCTATCCCAAGTGAGTGCAAGGGTTTCGTTGTAGTGCCCATGTACAAAAAATGTTATACTAGCACTCCTGCTAACTGTCAAGTTTCAGATTGCTTCGTGTTGCACCTAAGGTGGCTAAAGTTGTTATCTTCAAACGGATTCCTGACAAGCTAAAGAAAATTACTATTGAAAATAAGACGTTTGAATCTGAACTAGCATGTATAAACCAAATTCATATATCTTTGTGCTCGAGTTGCACTGCCGATTTCAGCAACCAATCATTCATTTTTTTCTGTATGTTGTAATCGCTTCCGATTCTCACAATTAAGACTAGGATTACATACTTCTGCTGAAACTTTTCATAGTATTTTACCAACCTCATTGTCTTTAGGTATTGCAATAGATTTGTTATTTCTCAAAATGCACGAATATATTAAAATATCATTTTGTTTATAGAATTCATTTGTGAGTAAAAAAAAGCTTGTTTAGGCATGATGTAGGTGTCCACCAGATTGTTCATTTTAGTTCAAAATATTAGAGTAAGTTTACCCCGATAGTTGAACTTTATGGAAGAGTTTGTTTATTGCGTACTGCCATATTAACAGCAGCAGGCGTCATTACGCCTAAAACTTACATTTTATTTGATCATACATTTTTTCATAAAATCGAAGCTTAATTCCTTAGATGTGTTTTGTAATTATTATGGCTAAGTTAGAGGACAAATTGAAGTCTTTCAAAAATGTGACCACATCTCGAAATTTTTTATTTATCATCAGAGACATAGATATCCCGCACTGTTGTGTTAAGTAGAGTGTGGTTATAAAACGGAACTAATAAGATCTCTCTACTTGTCCATATTTACATAAAGTTATTATCAGGTGTCTTTTCATTCATGTATAACTTTAAAATGACACATATCGCGAATAATTTCCCTATTTCAATATTTTTTGTTTAATCCTTCTACAAGCACAACCACTTGCCGAAATCGTCTAATCTTTCTTATTATCAAAAGCAGCAACAAGACAGCAGTTAAAATCTAATGCTTCACTACCACCGAACCATAAGGAAATAATAATAACGACATTAATAATCACCCTGCAAACGTATATGAGTACATAAAAGGATATCTGGATCATTCGCATAGTATTTTTCACATCTTCTGAGGAGATAGCATTGACTGTTGTTTAATGTACTACAGAGATTTCTAACTTCATTATAGTTGTTAGGTATGTTATTGTCACCTTTTTGATTAGCGCCATAAATGAACTCTTCTACTCACTTGGGACGGATTTGTTCATCCAGATTTTGGTAATAAGCTTTTTCATATACATATGAATAGTGATTTCATCGAATTTGTTAATTTCAAATGGAGGCGGATTTGATGTCACTAATTTGACTGAAATTCGCCGCTAATTCATCAAAAGTCTGAGTTTCGATGTTCATCCTTTAACAAAATCGGGCAATTACTTCATGGCTTACTACAACCTATGGAAGATGAAGGAAATTTTGGAATTATTTGATGAGCTCTACTTCAGATATTTGAGTGGCCCATATTCTTTAGGTAAGATGGTTATTGCTAGTACGCCGGTCTTAGCCTTAAGTATAAAGATTTTGTTACGCTTCGATGCTGATTTCACCTCATTAGCTACATCAGTGAGTGTCGATTTTTATCCACCGCGTAACTAAAAGCAAAGTTCTCCTGAATCTTACGAGCCATGTTGTGATTTGTTTTGCAGCAGAATCCTATTTGTGAATAGCCCTGGTGTAAGAAAGTATAAACAAGTTCTCTGGTTTTATCATTCGATGACAAGCCGAGGCATTTTTAATATTTCCCCTCATAGCGTCTCATATTCTATTTATTACGCTATCAGCTGTAGTACCAGGTGGAACACGGGCTGCATAGGCATCCAAGAACGCTTTCTGAACATTGTTAGAAAGTTCTGTCTGAACAAGGGCGAACGCAGGAAGCGGAATGACAATCGGATCTTTACGACCATACGACTGTGATCCGATAATTTGATTGAACTAGTAGAGCGCTCGTAGTACGCACTCGTGTGCTAATTGGAGAACGACTATATTTTACGCATCCGAATGTGTTTAATTTGCGTACAGTGAAATATAACCGTCCCTTCTGCATATTTTACATCGCTACGTCATGTGTCAGTGTACGTCCATGGGGCGTTAAAATTTTATTCACTATGACCAAGATAAGGTCTAGACAAAGATAAGAGAGCATGTTGGCATTTTAGCAGCTATTCTCAGCTAAGTTCTTTCTTCCAACAATTTTTTCCGCTCAGTCATGATCTGTTTAAGAGTTCAAATAAACGACAACGCTACTTAATACCTTAGGCAACATCATATAGCGTTTCAAATAAGTCACTATTTTTATTAGCTGAAATTTTGGATGTAAATAATGTCTGGTTCAAGAACAAGGTCGCGTAAGCGAAACAGCAAAAGCTATACGATAGTTTATACCTTTTCCTTCAAGTAAGGCTATAGCTGCAAAACTTGATAGTTGTCTTATCTTTAAGCTGACTTGACAATAATGGTGATGCGTGAAAGTTCAGTTTGCCTCACTTTTGTGTATTATCAAAATAAATATTCTCATATTAACTAGATCATTCTCATAAATCTCTCCCCTTTAATAAATTCTCTCCCTAAATTATTATTTTTGTCATTATTATTTAATTAAAATTTAAAAAAAATTATTTTATGTTATTCGTCTTATGTCTATATGACTGAAACATTAGTTACAAATGATTTTTGTATAGTATGATGAGAAAGGCAACAGAGTAACTGGCTGGATCACTCTCGTATTGCGATAGATAAAGTATCGCGCTCTTCCATGAAATAGGCCTGAAGTTGACACATTGTTGAGTGCCCGGAGCATTTCCTGTCTCTTGTAGATTATGCGGATAACACACTTCTGTTGTTCGCAAGTCATAGATGACTGATTGACTCGCGAGACAAGAATCCTAGCATGTAATCTGTCAATAACTGAACTACCCTTGTAACTTAGCGGAATAATTGGTAAATTGATGGCATAATATGTACGATGTAGAATAAACCACGAAAGTTTGAATTAGAACGCGATGCATGCTCAAGGTGTGTATTCGTTATTTGTTCTGCTTCATTGCATGGATGGTAACGTCACTAATTGTCTCTCTCTTATCACTCGAACTCCAGCTTATGAGCCAACCGGCCTATGATTGGAGGTTTTAAATATGCACCTTCATTATTTACTATTTGACGAGTACAAATTTGTATCGATTCTTCGCTTTCAAATTCCAATTGTGTTCTTGTGACTTACTCTTTTCCATCGAATATATGTTATTCAATATAATGCGGCTAATGAATTCGTATTGTTCTCTTTTTACTAACATAGCTTCTTTGGGCATCATCGTTTATTATGCTTTTAATCTATTCATTAAATTCCATAATTTCCCTTGCCTAGCTTACATAAGCTTAATCCTGAATAATTGCAAAACAGTTGGGGTGAATTTTGTCACTTTATTTCGATAACTTTCCTGAATTAACCTTCTAATGCAGTCTCTTTTTAGAAAGAATGCACTTTTCTTGATTTGTATTGTATTTACACTAGCACGGTAATAAAATGGTGTATAATCTCGATCGAAGTCCTATGTTATGTCTTTATTTTCATTATTTATATTAATATTTGCATTTGATAAAATGGGTCAACAAAGTTTTTCTAATATACTTGTTTTGTGATATATTCATCTTCCATTTCAAAGCTGGAACCCCTCGTGAGGAAATGTCTTGTTGTTGCTGTTCCTGAAGCAGTATCTGTTTATTTTATTTTGAAGCATATTTATTAATCCATTGCTATATAAAAGTGGTGACGTTTGTTTCCACTGGCTTCATGTTTAAAAGAAGTCTTAATGTTAAATGTCATTGCGATTTCGTACGCTAATTCTGTTTTCTATCGACATTCAAATATAATTTCTTCGCGTTTTGTTAATTCTTGGTGGCTAATATTACGATCAATATGTTCTGTTTGATATCCTGGCAAAAGATGGTGTGTCAAACGAATTTGCACATATTATACGCGCTAACTTCACAAACACTTCCGGTTGCGTTAAGGTGTTCAACAATTTAATACGCAAACTTACTATCGGCAGTGGTGTTCGTCAAGACTGTCCACATTCCCAATTTTTGTTCAGTATTTTAGTAAATTCTGTTATGACAACTCTTCCATATATTCAGGATGCAGTTGTTGAAGTTCTCCTGGAAGATTTATAAGTCCATCTTTATTATGCAGATTATATAATATTATCGACGAAAGCGATTCTGGTCTGGTCATTTTGAATAGATTAGAAGTCGTTACCTATTTCAGTATGAAATTCGCATCCTGTAAGATGATTTATTCTTACAGGATCACCTACCTCCCGCTCTAACTCTGTGACTACAGAATGAAGATCTGCACAAAGTTGATAGGTTTACACACCTTGGCAGCTCTATCAATAATTCAGACTATGTCCAACGAGGTGAGTATGAGAATCGCGAAAGTTAGAGTAGCCTTTTTTAATCTTCGTCATTTATGGCGAAATGCAAGTATTTCATTCTATCTGAAAGGTCGTGTTTACTATGCATCTGCACGCGCAGTTTTATTATATGCTTTGGAGACTTGCCCATTTAGAGTTTATGATTATATAGGCTTACATACATTTGACCACCGCTGTTTGAAAAGCATAACCCATTGAAGTCACCAAAAACGAATAAACTATGCTGACAATCGTTGACGTATTTTCGGATCCACCTATTAGTGCTCCGTGTTAAAAATACAAATAAGGCTCCATCAATTATGTCGGCTCGGTGGCATTTTACATATGCCTTCAATTCGATTTTCTAGTAGAGAATTATTCTCTAACCCAGCGCCAGATTGGCGTAAAAACAAGTCGTTCATATTTTAACATGACAGATAAAAAGTCAAATACATAAAAATTGGGTAGTATGGTACCCACTCGTGTGCCAGGATGGCTCCACGTGTGCATCATAATTTTTGGTTGGAAATCCTGCGCGATATGGCGTCGGGTCGTGTTCAGTGGAGATCTTGTTGCAGATTTCTAGTAGAATCATGATCGTAACTTTCGATTCGTAGTTTGGAAAAATTAACTGCGAGGTTAGATTATGTTTATGATATGATACAGTTGAAATAGTAAGGAAGCTTTCTTGCCGATTTGGCTTCGCCTTAAAGCTGACTTGGCCATAATGGTTTTGTGTAGAGGTTTAGTTTTCCTCACTTCTGTGTGCTATGTAGATAAATATAGTCATTGTAACTAGATGCCCTCTTCATCAATCACTCTCCGTTAGTAATTGTTATTTCTATCATTATTATCACCTTTAAAATTTTTTCTGGAATTTAAGTTATTCGGCAGTAAATATTATTTACAAATGGCTTTTTTATTACTTTGCATGATGGCGTTTGTTAGTTAAGTCGTTTTGCTAACGCACAAGATTAAATTTAGTTCGGCCGATACCGAAAGTATCCAGTTATCCGTTTCCTGAAAACAAATGGCATTTTGTCTATGGCTACCGCCATCTGTTGGGCTAACGTGTATTAGCTCCAGACAATGTAAGGAAGAGAATGACTGATAATGCTAATTTCTTACTAATGCAGCATAATTATAGCCATGCTATGCAATATTTACTCCTTAACCTTCAAACCTTCTTTAATTGCGCGGGTGGTGATATCGATTATTTAAATCAAGGTTGTGAGTTTGAATTGCTTTCTTCTACACTATAAGATGCTTAGTTTGTAATGACTAATATACACTTAATTGGATTGTTGTTTATATCAAATTTGCCACATTGAATTAACTAATCGTTAATCTTTGTTTGTCTTCGGGTGGCTCAGCAAATTTCTTCGTCTTTCGATTATATCGCCGTGGATTCTATTGGAGCTAACTGTGTAGGTGACTGATTTCCGATTATTTTTATACATTATTATCGAAACGAGCAAACACATGCTTTGCATCCTCAGGTTGATTGAAAATTTCTTGAACTATTTAAAAAAGATTTTAATGTCTTATCTCGTCATAACATTAAAAGTTATTTTGATAATTTGTAATGTCTCATTCTAGTAGTCCTTTTGTGCAGTATAACGATGTGTGTTTCGAATTTGATACTGTTTTTTTCAAATTAAGCTACGGAGGCGAGTTGGCGGCCTATGCTAGAGTTCTGTACCCTCACATTTTTGATGGCGCGTTGGCTGCTAGTGCGCCAGTTTATTGGACCAGTGGTTTGGGAAACATTCATGGATTTTTCGAAGCTGTCACGCAAGTATGCTTTAAAATGTTTAAAAATAAATTATTTTACAAACTAGTTTGCATTCGAATTTCAATACTTCAGCCGGTAAAATCGATTAGTAACTGAAGAAATTTAAAAATCATTGCATGTGTTCAAAACCACGCCTATATAACGCCAGTTAAGAAAGTAAATAATATTATTCTTTTGGAATACGATCCTCAATTAAATGCATAGTATCCTTTCCATGTGCAAAAAGAAAAAGAAAATTTAGCACATACATGAACCGCTTCTTTCGTATTTTCTTCTCAGTTATCTTCAAATTAATATATATATATATATATATATATATATATATATATATATATATATATATATCAAGGCCAAAAAATTAGAAAATCTAGACACAGGCATTTGTGACTAGAGAAGAAAGCAATTTACCTTAACATCCTATTTATGGGTTAAGCAGTTACCCGCGCAACCAATGTTCGTTTAATTGTGATTATATTTATTTCAATATCACATCTCCATGTAGCGTAGTGTCCGTTCTATAACGACAGATTGTCGATGGTTAGTTGGATCTTCAGGTCTAGAGGGTTGCCATTTGAGCTCCATGTAAAAGAAAATAAGCTAAACGAGTTATATAAGTTCGTATATAACTGAAAATTGTATGTAGTGTGCGGCAGGGTGGCTCGGTGGCTAGAGGAACAGATTCTGAAGCAGACAAGCCCAGGTTCGAGGTCTGTCTGCGGTAAATTCTGGACAGTACGTGATAAGTTCCCCATAAGGACTAAATCGGTCTACTGGATGAATTTACTTTTCTGTAGTATACAATACTTAGTTTATACTGACAGATGTATGTACATAAGGTGTCAGGTGTTTATATCAGGGTCATAATCTTGATTATAATAACTGTTATCACAGCACGCGCAACATTCGTTCGGTATGTCAATATAAAATAGACACTGTGCCACTTGGGTAAATTTTATTGAATTGAAGGTTTAATGACACGATGTTGATTAAATTTACGTATTTATATATGTATTCTTTTGGAATGCGAGCTTTAATAAAATTCATAGTTCCTTTTCCTTGTACAAAAGCGAAAATAAATTTTACCAGATACAAGAACCCTATCTTTAACAAATTCTTCTCAAGTATCTACAAATGAACATATATTATTATAATCAAGGTTGCGATATTGATATAAGCACCATACCCATTAATTACTTATATATGTCAGTATAAACTACGAATTGTATAGTGTAGAAAAGGCAATTCATCCATTAGATCAGTTTCGTCATTATTGGGAACTCATCATGTACTGGCCAGAGTTTGCCGCGGACAGGGCTTGAACCTGGGCACGACTGCTTCGGAATCTGGTGCTCTAACCACTGAGCCATCCTGCCGCACACTACACAAAATTTTCAGTTATATACTAACTAATGTAACTTAGTTAGTCATTTTTTACGGTGGAGCTCATATAGCATCAATTTAGACCCAAAGTTCCAACTAAGTATCCTCAGGGTGGCTCAGTGGTTAGAGCACCAGATTTCGAAGCAGACGTACCAAGGTTCGAGCCCTGTCAGCGTCAAGTTTTGGCCAGTACATGATGAGTTCCCAATAATGACGAAACCGGTCTACTGGATGAACTGCCTTTTATACACTATACAATTGTTATTTTATACTGACATGTAAGTAATTAATGGGTCAGGTGCTTATATCAAGATCGTAAACAAGATTATAATAATTGTCATCACCGCCCGCGCAACCTATGTTCATTTAACTATATAAATGAACATCTCTTTATATGGAAATTGAAAGGCCAAACAAAATAGATAAATGTAAACCTAGAGAAAGTTTGAATTAAGGGAATAACCAATAAATTGTGCATGAACTGTATGTGACGCACGTAATTCATTGATTGTTCTCTTTTTACATAATCTATCCATATTATGGATCGAAATAATTGCTAAGACAGCTCTAACTTTTGCAAATATTTTGTGAGTAAACGTGAATTGAGATTCGTAGATCAATCACACAATATCTTTACATGTCTTTTTTAGGAAAGTATCTAATTAATTAGAACGTGGACAGCGGAAAACACAATCAATATGCCATAAGTAGCTCTTTCATTATTCTTATAAAATCTATTTTAGCAATAGCAGTATATGGTTAGCCACATACGAAGCTTAATGTATAAATAAACTCCAACCGGATTTAAGCGAGGCGATGAAGCATGTTCAGGGATTGAAATAAACTAGCGGCGATACACACAATTGATTGGTTTTTTCCTTATTTCACACTCTCTTCATGTTTACATTTTCCTATTTATTTTTGTCCTTTCAATCTTTATACAAGGAGATGTTCATTTTTGGATATTGGAGAAGAATATGTGAAAGAAAGGGTTCTTGTATCTGATACAATTTATTTTCCTATTTGCACATGGCAAGGGTACTATGAATTTCATATGTAATCACAATCATGTCATTATACATTCACTTCATTATAATTTATCCGGAAAAAATTTTTTCTTGTGTCTGATAAAATTTCTTTTTGTGCATGAAAAGGGAACTATATATTATATTACGGAATGGTTTATATAAAGCTATATTTCAAAAATTGGCACAATAGTGCATTTGCCGTTCTAACGTCGAGAGCTAAGAGAAGTGGACAGGTGTTGGCACCTGGAAATGAATAGCTAGAAAGACGCTCAATATAATTTTAATATGCAAAAAGCCAAGCAGTTTAGTTATCAGAGACGGGATTTTTTTGCAGCAGTGTCACAGTTAACGAATGAAGGATTATTGCCACATAAGGTAAATTAATGGAATATTTAGATCGAATGGTTGAAACAAACTAATATTTTGGCCGACTAATTCAGAGCATATGTCAGAAATTACCTTTAAGTTTTTTGATAATCTGAGATATTCCAGATTTTATTATTTGGCTGAAGTTTTGAGCTAGAAATTTCATCATTTGTATTTATATGAACTACAAGCTATTCGGATTATCCAATTGAAACACTTAGGCCAATAACAGTCTTATCGTTGTCTAAAGAATGGAAGTAGTTCGGAATTAGTCAATAATTCAGCAGGAGCAATGATAACATCACTGAGTTACACTGGGTAGCTGAGTATATTTGTATGTAGTTAATTGTCCATATTCTGTGCTTTGGATGATTCATAATGTTTATTAGAAGTCTTTTTGAATTTTTAGTTTTAGTTTTCTGAGACATTACAGTTTTAGACAGTGAAATAAATAGTTTAAGTTTGCTTAACTTGATCACTTATTAGTGTAGAATCTCTGATGTTTTGGCAGTATGAATGCTTTATATATTGCGAATTTCACATTTTCCTTACGCAGTTCTTTTTATAGTATAACTTTTTGGGTCGATTAATGAATTTGCTTAGTGATATTAGGCGAAATTTGGCTCTTTTCAGCTGCCTTTAGACGAAAAATGAGATTTCACGTGGTATAGAATCCATTTCCCTTAGCGTAAAACAAATTCGAAACTAGTTCCAACACATATGCCGAAATAAAACTATGACGAAACGGCAGTGGTAAGAAAAGCGAAAAATAGGTGGACATATATTGTTTATCATTCAGATAAATAGTATGGATAACACTTGATATTTCTTAAAATTTGGTAAGTAAATAAAACATAGATTAATCTTATGATTTGCTATTAGAAAAATCAAGAGCCCTCTTTCAGTTATCGGTAAATGGTGAATATTTACATAAACCTATACGCATAAATGTAGAAAAATTACAAATCTTTCCATAGAACATACATTACAAACAAGCACACATACCGGAACCAGCTCGCATGGAAATCGATCAGCATTATATTGTTAGCTGTTTTTATGAATTATCACATTCTATCTTGTATGCAAATTCTGCATCTTTTATAATCATTCAGTATAACAACTGAATTAACCTGTATACCAATTACTATTAAAATCAAGCTTGAGAAATTATGATAACCGCCAATCCAATTTTATTTTACCTGTCGCACAACACAGCGACACTACCGGTAGTTGCACGACCTGACGTGTTTCGCCATTCCCTGGTCATAATTGGAGCACGACTGCAAACTGCCTAACTATGGTTAAACTGCTATGCATACATTATTTACATACGTGTAGCGGAAGGTGAAAAAAGTTCATTTTCGTAAAAATTTTGCAGCCGAAGTTAACAATCAAGTACGTTATTTATGCATTACGGCTTGATCCGCGTTAATCAATCTTGCCAAACTGTTTTAATTTATTTTGACCGATCTTCACGTTTGTCGATAATTTGTAGACTGTGTTGCGTGCATAATATTTATGACATCATCCATGTTAGAAAATGTTTTTGATATGCATTCGTGCACGAAACCGTAGCGGAATTGTTCATCACCGATAACATGAAATGTTCATCATTTATGAATCAATATCGTTTATTAACTGACAATTTTTACATGCATGTAATTTCTCAATAAGTTATATGTATGTGTTTAATTGTTCAAATATTCATGAGAGCCAGTTTGACAGATATCCGTATGAAGTGATGTCAACGTGTGCAATTTATTGATATTTGCGCTTAAACAGACACCTCTGTGCTAAAATGTCCATACTGATAACACGTGACCGCAATTAACCGGGTATAAAATATTTTTATCTATACCTAAAACGCAAACCTGATGACTCATTATGCAGATTGATCCTTCACAAGAAAACAGTAAAAGCGTAATAGCTATATTTCAATAGTTACTAGCACATGAAAAGACAGGAAACTTTAGCTAAACTATTGGATTAAAGAAGTGAAAATGCAACGAACCCTAGCAAAGAAGAATGTGCTGTGCATTTGTTTTTATTAATAGTGCAGCGGATTAATTAGAATTACATTGATTAACAATCATTCTCCGCATAACATGAAAGCCAAAATAGCAATGCAATCTGCATCCCATGCTAACTTCTTTTAGAACCGTAATTTTGTTATATCCTATTTATTCATCGGCAACTGACTTTATTGTTGATGCGATCGTTTTTGTGACTTTATATCTCATTAGACTGTACTTGTGGCACTTAAGCGTAATTATAGTTTCTGAAATCAGGCAGATTAGTGAGGAGATTTCAGACTAACATAGTTCCAATCGAGAGTGGGAATACGCGACAAAGTATTCATTTACAGCACACACATATCTATGAATTCTATGGTAATGCAACATTAAGAAATTCATGTATTATGGTGATATACTGTTGTTTATTAATCAGCTGAAACAACTGACTGAAATCACGCTTATTTAAATCAAGCTTGCGAAATTGACAGACACACACACACAAACACACACACACACACACACATATATATATATATATATATATATATATTTCCGTTTTGCTTAATCCATCGCATAGCATAGCAAGACAGCTGTCAGCTCATGCTACTGATGCTAGTTCTGCTATGCTGTGTGATTGGATAATTAAAATTGGATTGGCATTTATGTCAGTTCTGCAAAAGGCTTTGAATAATTTGTCACCATTCCCAAAGTCAATGATTGCTTAAAAGAAACCACGCTTACCAGAGCCAATGGCGATTTTTGCTGGCAAAATATAAATGTTGTTTTTCGTTCATATCTAACTAATCACATTGTAATTGACAATATGCGATGCTTTACAATTTTAATAAACGTAATAGGTAACATCAATTTTCTCTATTTAGGTGCTATTCCGATAAGATGTCAAAAAATTTGTCATTTCCAAGGTTATTGTCTAACTTCACAGAAAACTGTCTCTTTGTTCCTTACACTTGAACAGGTCATAGGCGAGCTATATATATATATATATTATACAACGAATAAATTAATCCCATAAGGAAAGTATCAAAATTGGAATAGGTGCCATAATGGAGATATGTGAATGTAATTGTTAACATATTTACACCAGAACCAGTCCCTACATGGTTATTATCTAATTTTATTTATACCGTGTCATTTTATTTGCATAGACATGAAGTCGAATTTTATCTCAACTCATAATATCTTTGGAGAACACGTTTGACTAGTAAATTAGATTTACTTCAACTCACGCGATTAATTACTGTCTTCATTCAGCACGTGATTTTATTATTAAGCTACTCTTAACTAAAAAAATATATGAGTATTTATGGTAAAAAATTGCTTATTATTTTTTTAATGGAAAGTTAATGCAATCTAATATGAAGTGCATACTTATGATGATTTTTATTTTTTAGAACTACCTCGAAGCCGACGCGAAATGTGTACCAATTATCAAGAAAGGTTTTGAGGATTTGTTAGGATTAGCTGATCGTGGAGATGCAGGTAGGTTTATAATCCAAATATCTGTTCCAAGTTAGTTGATTTCTTCACACAATCGCGGCTGCTGGAGATGATTATTTGAATCAAATATTTTTACTTAAAATAAGCACATCCAATGTTTATTCAGTCACAAAATGAAGCAAATCTGTCATTAGTCACCGGTACTTTGCTTTCCTATCCTCATTGGTCATCCTCAGAACTTGTCAATATATTGACTAAAATATATTAATATATATATATATATATATATATATATATATATATATATATATACAAATAATTTCTTATGGAAACAGAGATTTTGTTCTCATCCGTGGTAGCCTCATCTAAATTGAACTTGACTGGAGTTTCAGCTGGAAAATTTTATACTGTCATAATTGCATTGTTTTTACTTTCTCACCAAAATTATATAAGCTATTCAGTCAAACTGTCAAGTATTGCAATGGCGGTGAGAACAATTATTAACTCAAGTTTTGTGGACTTAAGTTAAATAAGAACCGCTTTATTAAAATAGTCGAACGGAATAGAGAAACTGCCATTAATTGAACTAACTGACGCGTTTTATTATTTCTTGATCATTATTGTGTGTCATACCTGCACCCTTGATTTCAAAATGTGCTATCACTACCGACGCAATTAATGATTGTTGTGCTAAATAACTTGCATGACTGTGGCGAACGCTGAAAGATTGAATTATCCTGAATGCATGAAAATTGTATTACCGAAATAACAGTGACTGAGAGCCGCATTTCTTTTGTTGCAACTATGGTTTGATTCATGTAAGACCGAATTTGCTCGTAACTAATGAGATTTAAATTCTGTCAATAAGTGTTAGAAAAATTGACTATTTTTGCATGAATAGTTTAAAATTTTGATTGAGATTGGAAAAATCTAATCCAAATCGATGATTTAGTTGCCTAACTATCACATATGAGAATACATTTTAGAATTAATTTTATATATCTCATTTACCAACTCATTTTGTTTAAATAAACGTGCAAATATTTGTCGAATTTAAGCTGTCATGATCAAATTGAAACTTGAGGCTTTTAATTTAATGTATATTTTACCAACGTTAATGTTTAACATATGAAGGAATATGTTTGGCATAAGTAAGTAATGTGTAGCGCAATTTGCTTTCTTTATTCCTTGTCGTGTCTGAGCTTAATCTTAAACTGGATTTTTTGAACTGTCCATTTGATCAGTCTACATTAGTTGATTGACATTTAAGAAATGCATTCGGATAAAAAGTAGTTAAGGTGATATTTGTTGCTGTTTCTTTGTAAGCAGTATTAAAGGCAGATTGGTTGCCTTGTGAGGCATGTTTATAGTACGTAAATGTTTTCAAATGCCACCGATAAATGTAAATCTATCATTTTTTCCGTCAAATTTATTTTTTCAACATTTCGCGAGTTATAGATCAATTTGCCTATGCCTAAGCTCTAGAGACTTTATAACTAGTGTTTAAAAATGTCCGATGGAGCGTATTTTCGGCGATGAATGATGACTATACTCGAAGTGAAGCTGAATGTTATCAAGATCACACAAGTTCTGGTAATCGGGGATTGCCTTTTATATAATTTCTAAATAAAAGAAAGCTGATATGGGGTTTTCATTTTAGAAATATTTACGATATATTTCGAAGTCTTTCATAATATTCTAATTGGAGTAATTAAATAATCTACTAATAAAAGCATTTGCCATTCATATTGTACTGTTCCATCACCAGTACGGCGGTAAATGAAATGATAAATAAAATAACCAGAATTGTGGTTATATTATTTGTTAACATAACTGAGTTACGGCTTCGATTTTTGCAGTCGCTTTCATAATTAATTTGATTCGGATGGCGAGCACATGATTTCGATGGAAATACGAACATCGTTTTATTCCAGTATTAGTTATATCATTTTTAAAACTATTTTTATTGTTCATATAGTGATATTTGAAACAGAAGTTATGATTTTGTTATGCCTGTTAGACAGTTACTGTGAGCAATTTTGTTACGAAGCCTAATATTTTGACAAAACGCAGCCTAACAGACTGTCGTCAACGAGTTCGTGTATATGGGTCACCCGATAGCGTTGTATAGGCCTCTTTCTACTTAAGTTTCCAGTCGTGATATTCTTGCTAATACCATCTTTGACAAGTAATATAGACCACGCTGGAAACTCCCGTGTATGTATCCTAGCAACAAATACAATTTCCTTAAGTTAGATGCATTGCCATTGATCATCATATTTTTACATGCTTGAAATTTGTGTTAAAACAATTTATTTCTAGAGGAATTATCGACACTTTTCGTTGCCGGTTTATTTATTCTGAAACCAGAGTGTGCACATACTTATGTACATGCATGAACGGAGATCTACATCTCCTGCGCGATGGGATCAAACAGGGTCTACGCCAATATGGCATTATTAACTGTGCCTTTCCACTGGACTCTGCGTTTCGCTAGATTCAGACAGATTTCCACTCATTGACCGCTGTTCTAGATGATATTTGATTTACCATCACGAAATTTTTCGAAACGTTCAGCTTTAGACTGCGACGGAAGAATAGTTCTTGTGTGATGTAAATTGCTTTCTGGAACTCTTCGTCTTTTTCTGAAATCAGAACAGAATCATAATCTTTCATGAAGAATGAACGATACTTTCACACTTTCATTTATTTGAGACGAATTCAACTCGCTCTCCTCCCAAGATTTCAAAAGTAATCTTGCGCATTTACATCTAAACGTCTTTATCATCGAATGTAGATAATTTAATACGGAAGCTATAAATTTCTGCTGCTTTGTTCTTCGCCACTTCAACAAAACTAGGAGTTAAGATGTCCATCTCGTAACTAGGTTGAGGAAGCATTATATCACTAACTAGTTAGTTTGCAATATGTGGAGATTATGAAATTGATTAATGAGTTGCACTTTTAAAACTAGGAGCGTCCCTTCACCCTTGGCAGAATGACCGCTTTTATATGAAAGTAAACTTCTATGCTGCTTTCAGTTCACTAGAAACATTAAGCCCTTGAGCCAGTGTGATTTATCTGCCTTTCGCATGAAATTCTGTTTGTTAAAGAATTTTGTGTGCTAGTGGAGATAGCAAGCAAGTTCTCAGGCTTTCTCATATGAAGATAAGCCGATGCTTGCCTAAGCTCAATCAGAATTGCGTTCCAGATACTATTTGATGAGCTATTGACTGTAATTACAGGTGACTCAGCAAAAGCATAGTCAAACCTGAAGACTGCACATTTATATCCATTTTCACTGCATGAATATTTAAACTGAATGTTGGTTGCCGCGTGGAGCGGAATGTATTTAGGATTCTAGGAGCCAAAAGATTTTGCTACGATCTATTGATTGGACCAGTTGCGTCTCTTTGGTGCTCTCTTTGGTCCTGGATTAAAGAAAGTTATCTCCTGCATACCAGACTGTAGTCGATCTGAGTAAGATGAAACGTCGTCATTCAAACTATATCGCCACGCCTCGTTAAACTGACCTCGTCATGACCAGGTGAAGGGTTAAAGAATGATTTATGAGCCTGATTATTTAGTCACAGATATTTTCATTCAGGGTTAATCGTCCTGCAGTTTGATTTTCAAAGTTATCAAATTAAATCACTGGAAAAACTTCAATATTCGAACGTTGCACATAGCTCGAGACCAACAAGATAGCTTTTAATATATCAGATACCTCCTATTATCATTATTAGTTCGCACAAGTTTTCTATTTCGAGAGTCATGTTGCTCACGCGGAATCTAGCATGGGCGAAACAAGATTTGATAGCTCTTCTAATAAGTAAGGTATTCGCTGCATTACTTCATAGAAGAAAGTCAACATCATTTCGAACTAGATTTTTTTCGTATTGAGTTTGTATGAGAACCGCATTTTCCAGTGAGCCAGACTTTAATAAGACATGTTGTGCAATTCTCTAAGAAAATCTGAGAAAACTAATTTGGATATCATGTTTTTGCATTTTGTCAGCCGAAACTACAACCGTTATTCTAATTCATGTGGACAGGGTTTAACCTCGATTGTCTAACAATAAAAATAATAATAATAATATATCGTCTGCACTATTAAGGTCCACTAATCTACCACCTGGGAGAACTTCGACGTGTTAAGATTACAGTTTATGATGGGATCTAATTAAAAAGAAAGTTTAATCGTGGAAGTTAATGCTACTAGGTTCGCAACACCTAATACATTCTTGCATATGTATTAGTATTCCGCAACAAACAGTATTTAACAGTTAATGTCCTTGTCGGTCGCCACTGTATATTCTAACGCGACCGGTTGATTTTGTGTAAAGAGCTTGTATGGTATTTTGATAAGTCTAGAAATACTGTTTGTGTGGGACGCCGATTTAATGAAAATGAAATTCTGACTGGTTCGCGTGACAAGAGCCAATTGATGCATTATTCTTCAGTGTCAGTGGCACACGCGCTAGAAAAAGCTGCTGATTGTTCACTGTGCGTATTTTGATGTGTGCTTATTTATAGAGATAAATATGTAACGTTGCCAGTTGCCTTCCTCTCACCTATTCTTGAAACTCGTGCGTTTGGACACAGCTTTCCTCTGTTTCTACCGTCGGAACAGGCACTAACCGACAACAGTTGGTAGGTTTTATGTTAGCAACATTTTAATTTTTTTTCGATCAAACTGCTTCTTCGACAAAATTGAAAAATAGAGCCTCTCCCCCTAAAGGCCATAATTTCAGGCTCATCTGCATTAGTTTGTACTCGCTTATTTATCTGCAAGACACAGCAGATAGAGCAAGTTTCTCTTTTTTAATTGCAGGCCAGTCCTGTTCAATATAGAATAATTACTGGTTGTAGAGTTCAGGATTGTCTATGAGTCATTACAGAAAAGAAAATCACCTTTTCTTCTTAGGGATGGATGAGTTTAATTATGAGTCCTTTTCTTGGATTGTCTACTGCTCAAGGCTGAAGCGAACTATCTACCTAAAAACAGAAGCAATCCACTATTATACTAAAGTAACTCAAAATGTTTCTTATTAATCTATTTATACTAAAACTAGACATATTAGTATGTGTATACATAGTAGATTGTTCGTGTGTATCTGAATCACGCTATGCATTATAACGTATTTTTATGCATGTCTGTATGTAAGAAAATCCATTTGAACTTGCTGACATACGCTAGTAATTTTCCATTATTATTGAACGCGCAGTCGTTGGTGCAAGTCCTATTTAAATAAACTAAATTGGTTTCGAGGGCGGTGATAACAATTGCATTATTCAAGGTTGCTATCTTGATGTAACCACCTGACCCATAATATGTATAAATTTTTCAGTGTAAACTGAGCACTGTAGAAATATCTTATTTAGCTAATTTTAATGCATTCTAATGAGAGTGCATCTTAATTGCGCAGATATTGTAATCTCTCGAATGAATCCACTGTGTTGGAATCAATCAACACGTGAACGTTTTGTTTGAATCGTCACTCATATGTTGGCTCTATGCATATTTTGGTGCTAAACGATATTCAAATAAAATTTGTTGTGGTATGAAATGCGTAGGTCATCATTAGATAAGTTCGTTAATTAGAATGGAAAATAATTTATTGAAGATTTAAAATCAAAATTTTATTACGAGAGAATGAAAGCCTATATATATATATATATATATATTAATTGTTGGAAAGATAAACGAGTGTAAAAAGTGAAATCAATAAATGTAATAATTTAGGAAATGTTCTATAACTATATGTAGTCTGAGATGATTCACCTGAAGTTCATATCAGAATCGTTATTTAATGCATGCAATTAGAAACTTTTTCTTTAAAAGGAGTATGCGCAGATGATTTAATTCTACAATTGAAACTAAAGTAATAAGGGCCAGGAAAAGTTTAGTGTCCTCCACGGCTCTGCTTTTGCAAAGTTTTCATGCTTGCACTTACACGGTAGTCTTTCAAAATTACGGACAGTTATTTGTTTAAATTTGCTTTCTCTCCAGAAAAAAGTAAACATTTATTGTTTTTTTTTCAAATTTTGACTACGTTAAATATTCTTTTGTATAATCCGTCACTATCGCTTTGCAGAATTGTCACAGACGTATAAAATTCACAATCTTGTTCTGTTGTTTTGGGCCTGACCTAAACCATTACCTGACTGTAGATATACTCAATGACACAAAAGTTAAGACGTTGTCGCAGAAAATCTTGGTCACCATTGTTAGTATGTTTGTTTCTGTCCCAATTAACTAAAAATATATATAATGTGCTTCGGGCAGTTCAATCTATGCATCATTTTTGCCTATACATTATATTTGTACAATGAGCTTTAATTATCCAGTGCAGACGGTTTCTATACATTTTACTACACCCCTCTAATATCAGCAGAAGTAGTAGGGAGCTCACTGTGAGTTTGACGATGAGACATACGATGTTCAAGTGTAATGCCGGCGGACCTCTTCTGTATAATATTCAGAAACAGTTGTCTTGTCGTTCTTTTTGTGTGTATTTCCTGCTTTTCGTCCTAAAACCAAGATTAATTGCGCGGGTAGGGATAACAATGCTTTAAATCATGCTTTCACACTTATAAATTATCAGTAACATTATAAAAGCAATCATTAATAGCTGCAAAATGTTCACGTTCGTAGCTGCATAGAAATTTCGCAGCCGAGATTTCCAGTCAAACACAACATATGGGAGATTAATAGAGGTGAGAGCTGCATATCTAACTTTGCGTTCCATCTATATGCATTGTGGTGTAATCCTCGTTAGTCAGTTGGCCACGGTTCCCTAATGATGACCATAGAGGGTCGAAACGCATCACTACGTGTGACTGATAATAGCTTAGCTATGTTGTGCGACTAGTTAGATGGAATGTGATTGGTGTTTTTTTCAAGCTCGCAAATTTCATTTATTAAATTTTACGATTTGTGAATTGTATGATGATAATTTATGGTAGCGTTAGAAGATAAATTTATGGAACCTTTTATTTGTTAAAATCTCGACCTCATCATGACGCGTGTTGGAGATTTAAGTAGCTTGGACGGTTCTTGTTTAAATATACGTTGATTGAAGTCTCCACAGATTTCCCCATTTTTTGTAAGTTAATTATCCGCTATACAAATGACCAAAACCTGTTGCATTCCACTTGTCTATTTTTTATTAAATGGGATCTAATTTAACAGTGTTAACAATTTTACTAGAATGGAAATTTTCGTCTTCCTATAGGCTTGCTGTATAACAGGTTTATACAAAACATCTAACTGAGAGGTATTTAATTGATTTTTTTTGGCATCTAAAAATACCACTATCTGCAGATAGGCTATTTTCTATCATATTAAACTGCCAACTGCTCCACGTTACAAGAAAAGATAAAGTTTAGGCCAAAATAACCTAAAAAAGAATTTGATAAGCCAAAATCCAGCTTTCTAATCATGATTTTGGGTCTTTTTTAATAGCACATGCTTTTCGCCGTCTTCTAAAGTCATTTAATGTTGACGCTGACACAAACAATTTATCTACCCAGAGTTGTACGGCTTGTTCTTTTCCTTTAAAAGAACAGAAAGTATTTATTGAAGATTTCTATTGATTTCAATCTTTCGATCAATAGATTACTATCAATATCTATATATCGCATTTTTGAAATCCGACATTTTAACGTAGAGCAATTGCATTAAATTCTGTAAAACTGCAGAGGTTTAAAACTAGACCTTAAATGATTAAATGAGCTCCAACTTATTTCGTTTTTCGCTTTAGTTAAACTGGCTGCTCTAGGGTATGTAAAACAATGGGAGAATTGGTTCAAACTTGGCAGCTTTCTATTAAGTGAAGCACACTTTAAGGTGTCTGTGGGTTTTTCGGTGAATGATGTGGTCACTGAAGGTAGCATAAACAAAGTTTCAAGCTTCGCACCACAATTTGTGCTAAATAATGCATATGATGGCTCGGTTAAATGATAACAAACATCATTTTCTCAAATCATCGAATTAGTGTCAGATGAAGTGATTTATAAGGAGATCGTGAACTGCTGGTAATCAACTAATACGCTTAACTATGGCATGCCTTTGTGATTCGATGTATTAATGCAGAGCACTTAATCTGAAAGGCCTTTGACATGGGTCGTTGTTAAACTAAAGAATTGGCGGCATTCTTGTAAAGACACAGATGTACATGTAGATTAAAATTTTTTTCTAAATATACAGCAGAACTTTATGCCTTCTTCTGACATAGCTCCACTGTTCCTTTTTGAACTCTTACATGAAACCATTGGCTTTTTCATGACTGTCGAAATATAAGAATCGCAAATATTTGCAGGGTTCAAGCCTCTATGCTAGATATGAAGGCGTTGCATTTACCATTTTTTTAAATCTAAGTGGCGCTCTCCTACGAGCCGCACGGCGTAGCAAGTGCCATTAGTCACGTGTATTGATGCGTTCGGTTCATTCCTGATTATCACCGTAGCACGACTGTGAACTGACTAACATACTCAAACCAAAACTGCTACATGTTTTGGAAAGCGAAGTTGCGGATCCCTTACATATTAGTTCGACATACATGTAATTATATCACACGCGTGTCTTCCCTCCTATTCGTAAATAAAGTGAAGCTAGATCGTATCAAAAATTATAATAAGCAAAGTTTTGTTACACATAGATTAGATAAAATCATGGTGTAAGCGAACATCGCATGCAGCACAATCGCCGTTATCAATTTTCTGTGTTGTCCGAATATACTTTAGCATAATTGACCAACAAGTGAGGTGATTAGGTGATTAATTCAATTATGACTTTGTCCTCTTCTATGCCTCTGAGACATGGGAGATGAACTACCGCGATTGACTTTGCCTTGATAAATTTGAGTTACTATCAGTTGATTGCCGGTTGGCATTATTCAAGAGAAAAATTTCTCAGCCTATCCGTTCTTTGCAGTCGATCTTTGATTCGTCATATCACTCATACCTTGTTTACGAACGTTTACTGTTAGCCAAAATGCTGTCAGAAGACATCTTACATATCTTGTTTACCAAACGACCAACGCATCTTAAGTGGGTGGCAAGGAACAACGGAATCATACGCCAGTGCCCGCGTTATCAGTCAGTATTAATTTCGGTTTCGGTCACTTGATCACGCTGAACCGTACTTTCACTACGCAAGACACTTTGATGCATTTAAATTTGCGTATATCTGGCAGAAAACAGAATTCAATGTAGAGGCCTATCGGCAATGCTCTACTCGAGGATTTTTATCTTCGATGTTTAAGCTGTTTACTTGGTTACCATTTTGTGCAAGCAAAATGTGCATATGGGATTTTATGATTAATCATTGGTCTTAGATTCTGTTCGCGAAGGCTTTAAGTCGCACTGCGATATGAAAGTATAATTTGCTTTTGAATTTGTTAGAAGTTAATAAATTTTACATTATGCATGTATTTTATAAGAAATTTACTTGGTATGCTATTCGGCTGTGAATTACGTTAGCATAATGCAATTCATCATATAAATTGGCGTTTTTTCATTAGCTGTGTAAAAAATAACTGATTGAAAATATCTTTGTTGGTGCCTCTAACTTCTTAAACATTTCATAAACATGCATACTCGAACCTAATTAATTTTCTGCATATCATATGACACATTTTGCAAATTATCGATCAATCATGCAGCATCCCAAGCTAAATTGCAGTTATTTCCTGTCACGCCTTTACATGTTGCTTTCAAATGTCTTATTCTTCTATTTTAAATACAGTTTCCACCGAAATAAAATTTTGCTTGTAATGAATACGCGTTTATTCAAATTTCTCAAGCTATTATTTTAACTTCCTGTGATTTTGCCAAATTTTGCAGTGCAAACCAGAATAGGTACTTCTAGTGTGTTTCACAAAGGGCACAACTGCCTTATATGTGAATCAATTTTGCATTTGTTTCTTTTGTCATCTTCCTCAAATAAAGGTCTACAGGAGGCAAGTCGACGATTGAAACTTTGCAGCGAACTGAAAAATCGTCATGAATTGATCTGGGCTCTGAAATGGTTGCGCAACGCTTTCGTAATGATTAACATGATGGACTATCCATATCCATCTGAATTTATGTCTAAAATGCCTGCCAATCCGGTGAACGTTTCATGTGAGAGTGCAATCACCTATGGTGGATCCGGTAAGCGCTCATCACCTCAAGAGCACTAATGCTCAGCTCTTGTTTTTAATAATAATTACCTATCCATCAATGAAGTTTAGTTGAGGTGGTTTTCGTAATTACCAAATAGTATTTATAACAGAAAGTTGTCTTTTTTAAAGTCTGAAAGAGATACATCTCGCTAAGAGTATAAGCAAAGTGCCGTTGTGCATGATATTTAAAGACTGCCGTTTTAGCCGTTACAACGGCACAGCGGATAAATTTAACTGTTCGTCATTTGGATGGGCTTATATTGCGTCGTTGGTAGCACGAAAAGCACAGTCGAATTATGAATTTGTCGACCCATATAGACAAGTAAATCCGATTGCTCGATTACGCCAAAATCGCATTCGCACTAACCAGAAGTTCCATGGATTGATGACAATGTATGAAAATCTAGTGCAAATCATGTTTATTTAGAAAGATTTAGTTGATTCTGTTTTATTGTCTAAAGCCCAGCTAAAGCACGTTATGTGGGGTACCTCAATCTTTGTTTATGAACTTAGGTATATATTCGTGTGTATAATGTGCACAGCACACGTAATATATGGCATTTTTTGGATAAATATAGTTAATATTTACGGCTATGTATACACTGTATTCGAAATGATTGGCTCGTATCCAGGTACTGCTCATCGCTGTGATTATACATCGATCCTAACTTTAAGCATAGCCGTTATACTAGCTCACGGTAATTGTCATAAAAATTCGACGGGTTTACAACAAAATTTGGCGCAAACAACATTCAAATTGTTGTCAACAAAGTTTATCGGGACAAAAGGATTTAAAAAGAGAGACATAGCACCTTACAGCTTTTCGTTTCTTCATGTTACTGACGATAAAGTGCGCCAGATATGATAAAATGAATGTTAAGTATCTATGCTGATCAGGTATTTGATTACTGGCATGATACTATTTTCTGCGATGTCCTGTATGTTTTTTGTATAATCTGAAAAATTGTTTTGCTCCTCTTCGCATAGGGAAGAACTTTTGACTCCAGCACACTATATATTCAATACTTTGTAATTTCCGTCGGTCAAATGTTTGTCATACTCCAACGATAACTAAGGAAAATCGACATGCGACTATGCGTTGCACTAGTATGTTTATTGATCTGATAAAAAATCTAATTTCCGATAACTTTTTCATCAGTCACAATAAACAATTGCAGGAACATTGATAATATTATTTCATATTGTCCTGCTCACATTGAAATGAATGGCAAACTTTTTTTCTAAAATTTTTCATATCGAGTTCTTACTAGTAGATTTTTAGGAATACATACATACATAAAACGTTCTCTTATAAGAAATTCCTATGCAGCGTAGCAGAGTTGTGCATTTTATCCATAAATAAAAAATAATGTATAATACATTACACCGCAAATTCGAAAATTTGTGAACTTGGCGATCAACATATGCCGTTTATGCTTGTTTAAAATCTACATACTTGATTTGTATGAAATATATAAACATTTACACAATAAAATTGAACAATCTTTGATTAAGCGGGAGCTGATAACCGTTGTAAAAATTAAGCTTTCGAGCTCTAAATAAATACCAATCCCATTTTATCCAACCAGTCGCACAACAAGGCAAAACTACCGTTAGTCACGTGTACTGACGCGTTGCGACCTTTTATGGTCATCATCAGAGCACGACGCCAAACTGACTAACGAGGTTCAAATCGCAATTCGTATATGTGAGGCTAACAGAATGCGAAACACGGCTCTCTCTTCCAGTAGTCTCGCATACTTTGTTCTTGACCGGAAATATCGTCTGCACAATTTTACTTTCGTTATTTTTATGCATTGCGGTTTGACCCTCGTCGGCCCGATTTCCATCGTGCTCTGATGTTGACAGTAGAAGTTCGAAATGCGTCAGTATGTGTGATTGACTGTAGTTTTGCTGTTAATAACTATGCTACTAGTACTACTAATACTACAATTACTACTGTTACTACTACTGCCACCACTAGTACTACCACTGCTACTACTACTAATACTACCAGCAAAATAACAACTACAACTACAACCAACACAGCTAATGCTACTGCTACTAACACAACAACAAATTAAATTAATACTACCATCATTAATAATACCACAGCTACTACTACTACCACTACAGAGTAGGCATCTGAAAAATTTTGATTAATTCGGTGATTATACATTTTTTAGTTATTTCATCGTAAGACATCTTACAATGAAGCAATATTTTAACATTTGGACAAACCAATCATTCAAATACGTGCGTTTGTTTCTAAATCCTTATCATCTTTACATGTGTTTGGTGTTTTTTGAATTCATTAGGAATGCAATCATCTTGAATAAATAATGACTTATTTGTCTTTTGACATTTTTTTCGTTTTTCCTTAAGATGCTATTGCTGGCTTGCGTGAAGCAGGTGCTGTTATGTACAATGCGTCAAAAGGTGAGTTTTCAATTTTAGTCCGAAATATGTTAAAAGCTTAACAGGTCTGGTGTCGAACAGTACCACTGATCGCTATACCAGTTATGAAATATTTATTCCACAAATTGTAAAATCATGATATAATTTGAAGAATATCAACGGATAAAAGGTATTAAATATCATATCGTTCATTTAAAACTTATATATCTATTTTAGCTCAGATACACAGTGAGGCATATATGAAATTCCTTTAAATCCACGTTATCAATGGCTTTAAATGAGTTGTTTGTTACTTTTGTGGAAACCTATTCTTGCTATGCTGAAATGTATTCGTCTAACGAGATTTGTGGACGTTTAATTCTTTATAGTTGGTATTTCGGCGAATTAATTACGCCAAAACTTTCGTGGTGCGTGATTATTTGCAACTAACGTGTTGCATTCAGCGCAATGTATTTTCTGATATCTACATTATTTTTTCGAAAGTGGGTAATTTGATAGTGCCTAAACCTGACGGTGCTATTTAATAAATCTTAAATTTTTCTGTCTTTACTGGAAACTTCTACACTCAAAGGCAATGCATATAGACATGCACAATCGACTACTGATAATCAACATTACAGCAAATTATGACAATCCCTTAACAAAAATTCCGTTATGGTTATTCTATTGTTCTGAGGAGGACAGTGTTAGAAATATATTATCATTATGCGCAAATTTTAAGAAGTCACTATGTTTTATTGTCTCAATTCACTTCAGTTTTTACTAACATTAAATTGATATGTGGATATAAATTTTATAAAATCACGCTACAACCCATAGAAATCAATGTACCAGACGGAGTTCTATTTTATAACATTTTCATACACATCTCCACTTGTCACACTATTCAATGAATTTTATTACTATAATCTTATGATTGATTAAATCTGCGCATATTATCAAATCAAGACATCTACACTAGTTTCATGGATTGAACCAAGAATATAACAGTTTTTTTCTGTCGATTATATGAGTATATATATCCGAATGCGGCTGAAATTTGGATATCGCGGTTGTGGTCCACAGGTATCCTGGTTTTTCCGACCAAAATCCAAACGTAAGGCGTTGGCTGATGAAAATTCACTAGTTTACAATAATGTCAACTTGCTCAATTTCATAACATAAATAACAATTCTGTCAACTATTGTGCCGGATACATTCAGAAAATATAGGCGAAAAACGCATCTCAAATTGGTGTGACAAATAGAACTACAAACAATATTAATGGAAAAAACTCGACCTAAACACGCCTGCGCCCAAGTTCAAAATTGAAATAAGCGAATAATTTAAATCAATTTTGAAAGATTGAAGTAAACATCAATCCCATTTTATTTAACAAGTCGCCGAACAACAGCCAAACTACCGTCAGTAGCCTGATCCTTTAGATTTCAGTAGCCTAGAAGCTTATAGACATCTGACCACCGTTGGTTAAGCAGCGTAGCAAATATAGGCCACGCTGGCATCTGTAAAGAAATTCTTAGATCCTCTTAATAGTGCTTCTCGATAGAAAAACAACTAAGACTCCATAATTGTGCCTACGTGGTCATTTTTTATATATACCTTCTTATCGATTGCCCAGTGGAGCATTATTCTCTCAACCAGTGCCAGGTTGGCGTTAGCGTTTAACGAAATCCCATATTTAGATGTATTGTCGCACTACCTTTTAGGCCGAGTGAGGAACATTTGATCTCCAATAGATGGCGAGAGTCGAAAAAGGCTGCTCTAACTTTTGTGTACCGCATTTGCACCTCATCAGGTATATTGTATTAATTATTTATAGTGCTGTCAAAGTGTGTAAGCCTGTCAACTTCATCAAGATATTCACCCTTAATCCACAAAGTTGAGGTGTTGAGTGTTTGTTTTTCTTTTAGTAGAATATGCGAACTTTATATTAAAAGTTGGAATGACGGAATGCTAATTTAGGCAAGGTTATCTGTGTGGCATCTCGGTTTTCGTGCAAGATAATATGGTCTGCAGAGTCAAGATCAACTAATCTACCACCAGTGAGAGCTTGAAGGCCTAAATCTTTAACATATGAACTAATGTAGTTTATAATATAGTATATTAAAAATGGATAAATTGGATATCCTTGATGTACATCACTGCTGATAGAAAAGTTGTGTGATAATTCATTGTAGACCCTAACGCTATCAGACGTTTTTGCTTAGAGAACTCGTATAATACCTACGATGTTATTGGTAATACCACTTTTCGACAGAATAGCGTATAGGACATATCAATGTCTTGAGTCTCATTATCTCTTGAAGTCTAGTAAAACAGCTATTCTAGGACTGCGTTATATATGTCGTTGTTCATGTATTTGGCTCAAGGGAAAAACATTATCTACCCGACTTCTTCCTCGCTGGAATCCGGCTTATTATTTTCTAGTGTGTTATACACGTGTAACGCTGAGATGGCGCAAGAAATCATAATGAATCATAAAGATACGTCTGGAGTCAAGCGTATTCCATAATGTTTATATCACGAATCACTATTATTATTTCTTGAGATAGGAATTACGATCGACTTCTCTTAAGCAACCGACAGATCACCGAGAAATGCAGATTCTCATATATAAGAGATAAGATTGCGTTTTGACATAATTAATTAATCGTATATTGAAGCATAAATTTATTATTTAAAAGGACATCTATTTTCACAAGAACTCAACTCGACCGCAATGAAGCCGTTCCTAACTAAAAGACGGGAACGCACCATTCGAAATATTAACTCTAAGACTTCAAGACGCAACAATTTTTGGATTCCTAGTACAAAAATTGTTTGTCTATACAAAGCAACGTCTGAAGAAGATAAATGTACAGAATAAGATCCTTGCAATCGAACAGTCAAACATTAATTTTTCTACAAATGCAACAGCTACTCTGTTTACTACGTAGGCCGGACTGGCCAATTACTAAGAAGCGAATTCAAGAGCGTTTTAGACTAAACATAGCATGCATAGTAGTGATCACTTCCGCAATAGATTAACACATTTTTACACCAATCACACTTGATTCAGGCAGGTTTCCTAGTTTTTCTAAGCAACTAATGAAAACGAATTCCACATATCGGAAGCTGTTATTTGCAACATCTGTAATCCTCAGCTAAATATACAAAATAAGTTCGTACCGGTGAATTGATTGTGCGCGTGTGTATGCATATATGCATGCCTAGGCATTTACGTTTCTCTCTTTTTTATAATGTATGTATTTGATCAATCTTAATAACCATTGTTTTTCAAAATTGTCTATTATAAATACCCGTTATTGCAATTAAATTACACAATCGTTGTTGTGTAACACCGCATTTCCAATGGTTAGTATGAACGATGTTGAAACTATCGGAAGAAGAGACAAATGCACTACCAGCCTGATCGAAGACAAAACAAATGCATACATGGAAATGGTGATCACTTGGATCTTTGTGAAACTGATAGTGCAAAACAACAACTCGCGGAAAATCATCATATGCAGCTCGCACTGCGCAAAAACCCTTTAGAACATAGATTTGTACTGTTCGTAGGGAAGTAAATTTTAGTTTTGGATACGCAGCATATATAAATTTATAATTTATCCAACGTATGCGCTAGAGCTTATTCTTGGCCAATTTTTTTAGAAATTTTCGCATATTTAATGCGCTGTCGCGATGGCCTGACCGAGGTTTAATGTACTTAAATTATTTTTATTCTTGGCAGTACGACATTCAGCGCATTGAAATGATCATTATACATCATATTCATAACATCTACAAAATCGTTATTGTTATATTGAAGAGAGGAGAAAGACTAGGTGAAAGAAGAAGAATTGGACATGAGAATGTATGCAATAGCCTGATTTCGCTTATCCATTCTGTACGACTTAACATACAAGGCAACCCATTTTATTCTGTGGATGGCCGATGTAGTATAGGTTCATTATTTTTCGTATTATTCATGGTTATATGTTGGCTGTAGAAATAAACTAGGATTCTAAGTCCTAGGAATATATTTTGCATCTACAATTTTCGTTCTCAAAGATAGTCTGTCAATCAAAGCTGACGAACACTATCTGTCTAGGCACCATCGGCCTAAAACTTACTGTCAGTTTCTTGCACACCTTCACTCACTCTGTCACTACCCATTTAACATTATGTGTTACTGCTTAATTAAGCCAAACTTGTGGCCTCACGTAATGACTGCCCCAGCGTGATTAATGGCTAACATAATACTGAGGGTGATTTTATCAATGATTGGGTAAGTCTTTAGGTTGTTTTTACACATTTCATTTATTCCACCTGTTCTACTTAATTTAGAAACTGAGAACAAATTTTCTCGTCATATAGTTGATTCTAGAAACACTGAGACAATGCTATGAAACAGATAGTTATAAATTCAATATGTTTAGAATTCATAACTGATGTTGAAATTCTGTTAATTTTAATGAACTATCATCATTGGAGTAATAGAATTATTTATTCATTCATGATTATTTCTGTCACAGAATGTTTATCCGAACATTGTTTTGTACAATTCTTTGGCTCGAATCATATTTATTTAAGTGGTATACCTTTAGGTTTCAAGTACCATTCGTTCAAATTTATGTGTACATAAAAGTTCTGTTATTTTTATCATCATCACCATTAGTAGAAGTGGCATTTTTGCTAATTTAAATTAATAATTAACTTTAATGTGATCTAAAGTATTTGAAATAACTATTCAGTGGTTATTTGTGGTCTTACTATATTTTGTTTTTTTATATATTACAGTTAAATACTGTTTGTTGTTTTTTTATCTCTGGATATTATCAATACCAAAGTAACACATGATTACATGCAAATATAAAGCGATATTTAGCGTATAAGTCTAAAACTAAATTTATTAATTTTAATAAAATAGCGTAAAGTTGAACACAATTCTATAAATGCAGGCTGATAGTATAGCAATTGTATTTCAATGGACATATATGAAACACAATATAGATATGTTGATAATCTAAAATTTATGTAGATACTGTTTCAGTTTGTATTGCTCTTCTGGTTATTTGTGGACTAAAAGGAATGCGGCTCTGAAGGAAAATACGGTTAGGAACTATCGAAATATCGACGGAATAATTAATCATGGAGATGTGATGAAGAAAACGAGCAATTAATGTATTTATAAACAAACAAAAGAACAAAAGCACCAATAGCAAAAAAACGTATCAACAGACGTATTTAAAAATAACTTGTTCATCGTGATAAAGCTTTAGGCTAGCTGAACTTTGGCCAACCGGTTACAAATTTTGTAATTCATTGTAAAACTAAAAGTTTGCGAGAGATTAAAATACACGATTAAAGTATAAATCTCTTCTTATGTCGTGTTAATTATCCACTTATTTACTACTTACTGAATAAACATACAAGCATAATTGATCGGTACTTAATATTGTAAATAAAATTATTTTTGATTTGGTTTAAGCGAGCACTTGAAGCTATCATCATTTAGATCGTATTGCTATCAAATTAAATAGTTATTCAAAATTTTTTATTGCACATTTTTTTATAGAATTGCATATATATGATTGTGATAATGCCGCTATTTTACCTATACTACTAATGTTATAATGTTTAATATGCTTAATAAAGTATATTTTAAACTCGTGGAGACGCGCCTGTTTTATCAGGCAAACGTTTTGCAAGGCCATCCTAATGTTTACCGACGCTATTGAATATAATTTAACGGCTTTTAGTTTGATAAAACGTTCTCTCTTTCTCTCTTGAAAACAAAATTTTGGTGTTACCATTATCCAATGTAAACATCATTTTCCAAACTTACCTGCGACAACTCCATGCTAATTAAAGATGAATAAAATTGGAGAAATTAATTCATTAAGATTGGAGAATAAGTCACGCCATCAAACGCAGAGCGGATTCCTTGCTGCTTTTGTTGATTTGCAAGTATTCCATGGAAAATCTTTGGTATATCCGTAAGATATTTCTTGGCTGTATTGTGGCCAACTTTGCGGAAGACTGGCTCAGGTTTGTGCATATATGTGTAGATCTAAAATTTTGTATAGCTACCTGTTTCGTGAATCTATGCCATTTAATATTAGAAAATTCTTCATTGGCTACTTAGACAATATTTAGTTCTTAAACGTTTCACATATTAATATGCAATCGGTCATACTAACTATTGTGGTAAGAAAATGTTGGTTGCCAAAATTATTTCCTTTGTTTGATGATTATGCGTCTGAACGCGAACATGTAATCACATTCCGATTACACAATAACAGACCAGTTATTTTAACGAACATTGGTTGCGCGGGTGGTGATAACAATTATTATAATCAAGTTTGCGGTCTTGATATAAACACCTGACCCATTAATTACTTACATATGTCAGTATCTGGTGAACTGAATGAATACCGTCGTTGTTGATCGAAAGCATACTGAAAATAATGAAACACTGAAAAGAAAAGTCTTTGCTATGTGATTCCCATAATTAAACGAACATTGGTTGCGCGGGTGGTGATAACACTTATTATAATCAAGGTTGCGGTCTTGATATACGCACCAGACCGATTAATTACTTACATATGTCAGTATAAACTAATAATTGTTTAGTGTAGTGAAGGCAATTCATCCAGTAGACCGGTTTCGTCCTTATTGGGAACTCATCCGCGGCAAATTCTGGCCAGTACATGATGAGTTCCCAATAAGAGCGAAACCGGTCTATTGGATGAATTGCTTTTTCTACGCTATACAATTCTTAGTTTATACAGACATATGTAAGTAATTAATGGGTCAGGTGCTTATATCAAGACCGCAACCTTGATTATAATAAAGTGAGTCCTATACTACATTAGTGTTCTTACTTAGAGTTTCCTTGGTCAGCTCATGTGAACGAACTAAGGCATTCACTGGTTTAAGTGAATTGATTCCATATAAGTTTACTCTTGAAATGCTTTAAACCGAGCTGGTTAAATTAACAACAAATCCTATTCCTATTTACTTGTAAATACAAGCATTATCTTAGTGGGTGCTGATGTGACGCGTGTTTCCATTTACCCCGATATGTAGTAATTTTAGCTAACTTCTGCACATTTTAAGCTGAAGTCAGAGCATGGCCTCTGAAAAATTCCTCTAATTCCACCTCAACCCATTCCCGTTGGAGAAAATCTCTGCCCAGCCTTTAAGTGCTATAATTCATTCAACTGACTAAGATTTGTGTTTTCAAGACCAAAATGACTTGATTAACTTTATTGTCAGGATGCACGAATTTTAGTTTCATCTAAGCTTATCATCAGTCATGTTTATTGCATATCACACGATAAAATGACCGTTTGTGTTGTACAGAGCAAAATGTGAACTATTAAAATGCTTTCTGATTTACATTAGATTTCTTGTAGTGTACCATTTGGTCGTAGCAATATAGTCGATTAGTTTGTGATCTATATTAATATTTTCATTTAGTTGTGCACATATTGTTAATTAGTTCCATGTGCTTACCTATTTTGCGTTCGTAATTTGTGGTTTAACTATTAAGTAAACGATAAGCATTTCTATATTTTAGTGATTACGGCCAAATGACAAATGAAAGATTAACATATCGATAAGCGAGTGATGTTTGAATAGTAAAAAACAGAATTCTGCACAAAGCACATCAAATCCACAAGTTTGCTTGCACTTTTAATACAGCATACTTCTGTCGGTGACGATTACTGCTAAATGAATACGAGTAAATTTTGGTAAAATTCTATCATTTGATATAATATAGGCATTAAATGGCCTTGCTATCGTCTCAGATTTTCAGTCTATTCTTGATACCATTTACTGATTATGCAGCCATTTACAGCTTCGGTGTTTTTTATATATGATGAGGTTGCTTTTTAGTTGCATTTTTGATGACTTTATATGAAGTTAACGTCACTACTGCTGGTATACACATTCGTATAAGAGATTTTACCATCATATTTTCCCACATTCCTCACCCAAATATATAGTGGGCAAAGGGTTTAATATCGGCTCCTACTGATGAGTCGCAAGTAAGTATGAAAGGAATGTGCACATAAGAATATACCTTTTGTTAATACTGACTTTGGTTTATCCTTCTGGTACTATTTGAACTAATTTGCGACTATATGCGCAACACCTAATACACAAATGTATACCAATTATTGAATCAATAACGTCGTATATACACATAAATATGCATTATATATATATATATATATATATATATATATATATATATATATAGCGCAAAGGTATACATTTATACTAATTTGTGTTAAATGCACGCGTAAAGAAGTTGCGCTATTTTGTCAAGAATATCGAATAAACACATTTATTAAGTAAATTGACCCATCCTGTCCAAATAAGTCATTGCTAATTATCATTATTGTTATGGCTACGGTTAACTGGCATCCTTTGCTTTTATACGTCTAATATATATAGAGATATATATATATATAGTATATATATATATATATATATCATGACCATATTATTGTGAAAAGCGTTGTGTTTGTATTATATTTTCAATGCCATTGGAAATTATTATGCAAGTATGTATTGCGTATTTCGAATTTGGTAACCATTTTTTTCAAATGGGTCTAGAACGATACATCAAAGTCAGCATGAACGAAAGGTGTAAACTCATGTACACTTGCTTTTCGTACTTACTGGTGACTCATCAGTAAGATATGGTACTACGTCTTATGCCCACTGTAAATTTAATCAAGAAATGTTGGACAATAGGATGGTATAATCTGCTATACGAATGTTTATCCCAACAATAGTGGAAGTGACTTCATATAGTTATCAGCAGTGCGAAATATATATATATATATTCATTATATATATATATATATATATATATATATATATATATATATATAATATGTATACGAACACAATGGTTTTCGATATTAAAAGACTGTACTGGGTACAAACACCATGGATTTCACAATACTGAGTCTTTATTTTGAAGCAAATTTTTTTGTTATGTATGCAGTATCTTATATACACATTCATTTATATTTGTTCTCCGCAACAAAGAATGTATGGCTATCGTAAGGTTAGTATTGCATGTAAAATTTAAACAACAGCACAAATTTTGTTTATGCACCCGAAAATTCACAACCGTGTACATTTTGTTACCTGACGAAATGAGTACCGATCCCTTGTTCACAGGCAAATTATTTAACCTCAAAGGAATAACAACTTAACCTTTGGTGAATGTGTGGCTTATTTTTTAACTTAAACTCTGAAGTATAAGTTATGTGAGCGAAACCATTATTTATGTTTGTTTTGTCAGCCTATTATCTCTGTTTTAATATGGTAATTAACTAAATGTTTTCATTGCGTTAGTCACGTACAATGCAAAATAACGAAAGAATTGGCTAAGCAACAATCTAGTGACATATAAATATTTTTGCTGCGGAGAACTAATATGCAAGTATGTATTAGGTGTTGCGAACATAGTAACAAATTATTTCATTTACAACCAGAAGGATAAAACAAAGACAATATGAACGGAATGCATAATCTCATGCACATTCGTTTCGTGCTTACTGGCGTCTCATCAGTAGGATCCGGTATTACGCCCTGTAACCAAAATATATTTGGATGAGGCATGTGGGATAATAAGACGGTACAATATTATAGACGAATGAGTAAACCTAAAGTAGTGAAGCAAACATCATCTAAAGTCTCTAAAATGCGACTTCCACGATAAATCACTCTATAATATATATATATACCGAGTCTGTAAAGGATACTAACACGATGGCTATTGTGTTAGTAACTGATACCTTTTTTTGAAATCGATGAGTACCGAATACTAACACTATGGTTTCCGAGTCGGTACATGATACCAACCTGATGGATATAAATTTATGCTAAAGTTCACCCAAATTAAGAATTACAACAATTTCCGAACACCTGTTGCTCCAGTTAAACCATACACTCTGGCCTTCATCGATATCAGTTATCACATTTCGCGGTAAGCATGACATCATTCAATTCAATATATTACAGTTAAATACTGTTTGTTGCGAAGAGCTAATATATATGCAAGTATGTATTAGGTTTTGCGAACCTAGTAACAAATTAGTTCAGTTGTGACCAGAAGGATAAACCAAAGGCAGCATGAACGGAAAGTATAATCTCATGCACATTCGTTTCGTGCTTACTGGCGACTCATCAGTAGGAGCCGGTATTACGCCCTTTAACCACTATATATTTGGTAGAAGAATGTGGAATAATAGGACGGTACAATCTCCTAGACGAATGCGTAAACCTGTAATAGTGAAGCTAACATAATCTAAAGTCAACGACAATACGACTTCAATGCTAACTCACACCATATAATATATATACCGAGTCTGTAAAGGATACTAACACTATGGCTATTGTGTTAGTAACTGATACCTTTTTTGAAATCGATGAGTACCGGATACTAACACTATGGTTTCCGAGTCGGTACATGATACCAGCATGATGGACATCAATGTATGATATAGTTCACCGAAATTGAGTATTATAACTATTTCTGAACACCTGTTACTCCAGTAAATCCACACATTCTGGTCTTGATCGATATCAGTTATAACATTACGCGATAAGCATGACATCATTCAATTCAATATACAACAGTTAAATACTTTTTGTTGTGGAGACCTAATATAAATGCAAGTATGTATTAGCGACATAGTTGATCTCGTTTAATTTATTTTAAACAAGTTGATGAACTGGAGATGAGCACTCCACCGTGAATCTATCGCTAGTCACACGTTTGGATGTGATTCTCCTTTCGTCGTCTTCATCAGAGCACGGCGCATACTGACTGATCAAACCACAATGCATGTACAATTTAAGGAAATTGTAAATGTGGCTTTCACTCCTAGTTGTCTTACATACTTGAATGCCGGATGCACAATTTATCCGCAGACACGTGCATTATAATGTTGCAGCTTAAGCTTCATTTATATGAGTTAATTTGTCAGTAAGAAAATCGGTTTTTAAAGTCCACATATACATGTTTTTATTGAGAATATACCCGTTCAATGGGTATTGGATTGCTTAAAATACTAGGAGAAAGCAATAAAACATTAGTCGATCGATCACACGTATGTGATCAACTTAAATTACGTTCCGAAATTAATTTGTCACAAAGGTTAGAGATATTCCTATGGTACAATTGTTATCCTTTCCAGAAACAAATATATTTGTACTCTATTTATGTTAAACACTTTTAGACAGGACATCTTTAAACTCGTCACTTTCTGTTAGACATTTTGATGACATATTTATTATGTGGAAACATGGTGAATTAAACAAATTTGTTGAACTGGCTAATCGAATGAGCCATTTTAAATCCAATTTAGAAAAAGAGACAGATCGGATATTTTAGATGTCTCTTTGAGAAGAAACAGCGATCGTCTTGTGAGATATGCTTACGGAAAAGATATATACTCAGAAATACCCATATATTTTAAGTCAAATCACCAATATCGAATGAAGACTAGAATTCTTAAATCTCTAGAAATAAGCTTCAGGATTCGCGATTTTGAACATGAAAAATATTAATTTACGAATTCAGAAGAAATAGTTCAAATGAATGAGGACCCATTGAAAATAATAAAATCCGTACTGAGAGAAGTTATGAGAAGATATAATGTATGATTTTAAAAGGCCAAATTGCATGGAATCTCGGTTGACTAGAAGATAATGGTTTTACCTTATTGAGCGTTTTAAAGGAGAATAAATAAATTAACTGCAGTATATAAAATAACTAATAGTTTAATAAAAATTTGTACATTAGGCGATTTACATCCTAATCAAATGGCAAGATTGAATCATTGGATACAACTGCTGTATATATAATTCCTTGCCGTAATTTTAATCAAAATTATATGATAAAAGCCATGCGATCGATTAAAATTAGAAAGCAAGAACATAAAATTGCATGTAAGTATTTTCACGTTAATAATCGAGTCTAGCCATTCCATGAACCTGGATGAGAGTAGGCGAATAGCACATTGCCAGCGTAAACGTCTAACAAGATTATATTGGGAATTTATTAACGAATTCTCATTTAGATTCGTTTTTCGCTTTAAAAGAAACAGGTTGCGCGACAGGGAATAGATTATTTACCTGATTTTTAGGTTGCGTACCAAATTGTTTGAATCCACTTTCATCATGATTTCGCCAGATATTTCGATCCCCGGGTATGGAGATCTTTTTCAATGGCAAGCACATCACCCACTAAGTTGACAATAAATATTTCAAGTGGAAATGTTAGTTTAAACTGCCGCATTTATACCTTTTGTTAGATCTTTTAAGCACAACTTGGTATTTTTTAAATGCTAGGAAAGTGTATGTTAAATTGGTTTGTGTATATGTCTGCATGTGTGCACTCTTCTAAATGAGATTACAGTGATGTAATGATAATTACAGACAACTCACTAGATAAGCGTACGTCATGCCTGTGTGTATGTGTTCTCGTTATTTTTGGATTGAGGAGTAATCAATTACTGCACGTATACACTCATCCCAGTGAAATTACAGCGATTGAGAAAAATCTGACTATTCTCTGGATAAGCGTATGTCAAGTCTGTGTGTTTGTGTATATATGCGTGAGCGTTTACTTAAGACCGAGAACTAATCTGTTACATGTAATAACAAGCACGTGTAACAGTCATTCAAGTGAAACTAAAATGGTAACTGTCATTTACTAATTACACACGTCAGACCTATTTTAACACGTACTTTCCTAAATTAGGAGTGGCATTCCAGTGAGGAGGAGTGAAGATACTATGAATACAGTAAATAATTAAGAGTTAGCAAAATTAAATTAGAAACGGATAAATTGTTTCAATAGGGTAGAAAGTTAAATTAAAAGGTTCGTAAAAGAAATTAAGAAATTGCCTGATAAAGAAAAATACTAGTAATAGTGCAAAGAAAATTTTCCTTATTTAAAAAAAGTAGACATTCCCATCATGCATTGATAAATGTTTCTTAAAGGCGCTACACTAACAACAGAACGTAAGATAATAGATAAAATAAGATAACAAGTAAACAAGGATGAAATTATAAGACAATCAGATAATAAATTAGGAGATATTGAATTATTCACCCTCAACCTCTATAAGTTAATATCATTCCAGTGTTCTTATTCTACTTGAGCAAGTTTCTAATTCAGATTCATCCAATCTTCGTTTCCTACCATTATTTAATGCTGTATTCCAAATAGGACCTAGTGATTTTTCTACGGCTTTTTCATTCATGATGTCATTTCTCGATTTAATTTCTATGGATTCTCTAATCAATCTAGTTGATCTGCTATGGCCACAAATTGATACACGTCTACACCCATCCCAATTAATTGGGTGTCCTGTCTCTACTGTATGGCGTGCAAGATCCGATCTATTAACATGGCCATACTTGCATGCGGTTTTATGTTCCCCTCTTCTTACCCTAATTTGCCGCATGATTTCATCTACATACATCAGGTTACAGTCGTTACATGGAATTTCATATACTTCTGATGTGTCTAATGGTTCTATTTTCTCCTTTTGGTTGGGCAGTTGAATACCTAGGATAACGGTCTGTTTTAAAATAGTACGTATATTGTATTTAGATGCTACCCTTTTGATTTTCCTACTTAGTTTAGAGTCAGGTATTACCATTACCCTCTGATCATGTTTTGTTTTATTTGACTTCACGTACTTCCAGTCATGATTAAACTTACTTATAACGGTCATTATAGTGGCTTCAATGAACTTTAGAGGATACCCATTAGCACTGAATATTTCTCGCAGTCTACCTAATTCAATCTCCCTATGTTTTTATCTGTTAATCTTAAGCTTCTTATTATCACCGATTTTCATTCTATATGTTATTGTGTAGTACTTTCTGATATAAAGTGTGCGTATTATGAAAAGACGACTGGCCTATTGATTTAGATATCAAGAATTATTTTGAGTGCGTGCGACAGCTCATTCGTCAGATAAGAAAGAGTCTGTTAACAATAGATAGTGAACTTATTAACTAAAATCTAAAGTAAATGTGGTGAATGCTACATCATTTAAAAAGTCATAAGTTCAAATACTCAATTCAGCAAATGGTAGGAAACGCTACTCGGATTTGTTTGTAGAAGATACGGTGAGTATAAACCCTGGCATTAAAATTCGGTTCATAAACAATAAATTTTGAATTGTGTTCATTATTAGGTAATTTGCTTCAAAATCGTTCACGTTCTTTTCATTTCAAGTTGCTTACTTTCTATTAATTCACAGTAAGTAACCGTTATTCCATTCTTTAAATTTTCTCTGTCTGAACCCTTTTTCTTAGAATTCTTTCTTAATCTCATCTGTCTTTGTTATTTACTATGCTGCATTTTTGTAATGTCTTCTTACTTCAGCATAATTTTTTATTTATTGATCTTGAACCTTATTTATTTAAGATTATGTTAATGGGTTTTTAATGTCATCTTTTATTAGCTAGTTTTGTCACCGTTAGCTCTTTTGACAGTTTAATAGATCAGTATCATCCATGATGCACGGTCTACTAGTGTGTGTTAGTCTTACTATTTTGCTTGTAACCCAAATGTAAAGCTTATTTTAAGAACTGTTGTCAACATTAACGGTATTACTCAATTAAGTGAGGAGTATCGTTAATGTAGCAGGTACAGAATTTCATGTCTACCAATTATGCATAGAAGCTATATTGTGTGTAAGCATTGTATTGGGAAAACATATGCATGAAAACTAACAACAGAGCAACTGTGGTTTACTATTTTACATTTGAATCTGAACCAAAGTAAATTATAAATGAATTTACATTTAGATTCTGTGTTGGTTGATTATGTAAAACTTGGTGTGATCTTGAATTAAGAAGCACGGATTTTGAAACGACGACCGTCTTGTCGATCGAAATATCAGCAATTTTTTCGATAATGAGAAATGACTCCCATGGGAAAAGAAATATTCTATTAATGTATATGCTACATTTTTATTCATTAAATTGGCTTCATCAATCAAATATATGGTACTATTAAACAAAAATTACCAAATTGCACGAACTCTAAAACTGGATACATGAGAAGTATACGGCTAGGTCAGGAGTAAACGTGGCTTATTGCTTCATCGTTAAATTGACGTAAGTTCAGCTGAAACTTAATTCTCTAAATTGTGGAAAATATTCTACATCGCCTCTACGGGTATTTTGTTGCCGATCGCGTTTTCCCATGAATTCTATGCGCATGTGCCTAGGAAACAGTTGGTTATACTATATGTGGGCTATGCCATTTTTATATATTGAATTGATTTATTATGGCAGGATTTCGTTCTTCCAGTATAAACATTGCATAAGGAAGCAAATTTAATTCATCAAGTAGACAGGTTTCGTCCTTGATAAGCAATCATTCAGTAATTGCTAGAATTGCCGCGTCTGGGGCCCGTATTATCTCTTGTTTGCTGTGGAGTCTTGCATTCATCCATTGCGCCACTCCTGCAGCACATTACACGCATGTTTCATTTATATATCAACTTATTTTATTTTTGTTAACTTTTTCTTTAAGTGGAGCCTATTTAGCATCTCTTTCGGCCTAAGTTATAACTATCTGCCTCCAAGCTGTCATTATGGTACAGACATTCTGCGACAAGTTCTGGCAAGTAATTGATGAATTACAAATAAACAGGAAACCGGTCTACTGGATGGATGATTTTGTACCTTATGCAATGCTTTTTTATATAAATATATATTTCTATTGTATTTCTCATTTGTAAACCTTTATTTCTTGAGTAGAAAGACAAACACACTCAGTGAATACATGCAAGTAACATTATTTTTGAATAACTTTTCTAATATATTGATAAATATAGTTTGGTTAAGCTAGATGACATAAAAAGTTAAATAACACGTTGACTGCATACGGTTTTCCAAATGAAAGAATGGACATTTGTTATATCATATACATTACATGTGTGGATAGTTTATGTTTCGCATTGGCGAATTTTCAGTGTCTATTTATGGTGTTTGCTTTCTAGATGTATTAAATCTGGTCATTTGTCTAGTGTCGACTAGTTGCCTATATGGACTGGGGCACGTGGACATATTTGTACATCATGCAGTTGTTTTTGGTTGTTTATTTGGTTTTGGCATCGTTCAAACGTGTGGGTTTTAGGGTAACTGTACGGTTTTGTTTCTTGCCAATCTCGTAGTCTTTGTTTGCCTGCTCTTCCTTCTTTAAATCAAGGTTGCGAGTTCGAAGTAAACATCAATCCCATTGTATTTAACCAGTCGTCGGACAACATAACAAAACTACCGCCAGTCGCAACGCACTGACGCGTTTCAACCCTCCATGATCATAATCAGAGTACGACGGCAAACTGACTACCGAGGATCAAACCGCGTTGGATATATGGAAAACAAATTTAGATATGCGGCTCTCACCTCTAGCAGTCTCGCATACATTGAACTTGACTGGAAATGTCGGCTGCACAATTTCTATGCAGTCACGAACATTAACTAGTTGCAGCTTTCGCCACATATACATATATAGGGAATACAATTTAACAATAATTGATTGCGCGGGTGGTGGTAACAATTCTTTAAATCAAGTTTCCGAGCTTGAGGTAAACACCAATCCCATTTTATTTAACCAGTCGTCGAACAACATAACAAAACTACCGCCAGCCGCAACGCCCATTATTCATCGAGGAAGCAGAAGACCCGGCTGAATTTATGAAACAAACGAATAAAGACGATCCATATATCTAATTTACTCGTGTGATAGAGAAAGATTTCAGGCCTTTCTTCTTGGATAACCAGGAATCAAACCTCACTTTGTTATATAAGCATGACCTCTATACGCACACAGGCATACAACCTTGTGCATTGAAATATCAACACGTAACTAAGAAAAAATTGTATGAATGCTGCAAATGAATCCAAGCAAAACTGAAAATTAGACTAGTTCTTATTCACTTAATAAAATTAATTCGCAGAATGGATATAAATGAAATAGTGTCATTTTTGTTGTTAAGTGTTCTCGAAATAAACATACTCTAGATTAGCTAGGGATTAAAACTTATGCCTTTATATTTTAACTTTTCGCAAAGCAGTCAAATGCTGTCAGTTATATGCACTGAAGTGTTCAGACTTCCCACGTTCATCATCAGAGCACGGCGGCAAACTGACTATCGAGGATCAAGTCGACAAGCATTTAAAAGGCAAATAAAATCAGATCTGCGATTCTCGCCCCTAGTAGTTTGCCATTAATGGAATTTGCCTCGAAATGTCATCTGCCCATTTTTATACCGCCACTTACATAACATTTTGCAGCTTTTGCCACATGTATAGAAGTAATAAAGTTAAACATTCAGCGATTGCGCGTGTGATGATAACAGTGCTGTTTATCAAGTTTGCGAGCTCGAGATAAAAACGAATCCTTTTGCATCTAACCAATCGTACAACAAAGCGAAACTACTTTCATGCGCTGATGATGATCATGGAGATTTGAAACGCATCAGTTCTTATGACTGACGGTAATTTTGCTATATTTTGAGAGCGGTTAGATGCAATGGGATTTGTATTTATCCTAATTTCGCAGCTTAACTAAAAAAATTGTTCTTACCGCCGCGCATTTAATGAATGCTTAATTGCATAACTGGCATACACTCGAGTATTTAATGTTCTATTTTCCAAAAATATAGTGTGCAATATTCAGTCAATCGACATTATAAAGTATATATATGCACATCTAGCCTTTACATGTGTGCAATGTTAATTGATGTGAACATATACGCTGATTTATTTTTATATTTCATTAATTAACCAATTAGATAACGTATTTCGCTTCACTGCATTGCCGATTTCGTGGGTGAATATAATTGTTCAAAAATGTATGAATTTGGCTATTCTTTTAATTTTAAACGTTCATAAATCTCTTCGCAATATTCATGCTTTAACTTAACTAATGAAGTATGCTGAACTCGCATTTGCAAGGGTATGTTGCACGTACATCAAAATTTATAAACATCATCGAACTATGCATTGCATTATTTAATAGATATTTTACGTCAAGTATTCTTTTATATCAGCCATATTTTGTCAGTTCTGTATTATAAAAGAATACTATGAAAACAACTCTTTTCTTAAATTTGCAATACCAAATGACCAATTGTAATGCGTAAATATATATATATATATTATATATATATATATATATATATATTCTATTCGAGTCAATATTTTATCGATTAGGTAAAAATTCCAACCTTCAAATCTGAAAAATATTAACTACCAGAAACAAAATATTTGTATTCTTCTGAACATCAATAATGGCAAGTTATTTTAGAAGAATAAGCACTTTATCTCATTCCTTCATTTGATTTAGCCCGCATTTTCTTTATAGTTACAGAATGACTAGTTAATGGGTGCAGATAGCAGATCATGTTGTGAATCACGATAATTATGAATAAATATGATTTAAACAATGAACTTGGCAAGCACGAGTATCATTGGTGATTTTGCTTTGCAATTTGGCAATAGAATTTATTTAGTTTCGATTTCGTTAAGTTGAAAAATAGAATTCTGTGTATGTTAGGGTTATAACAAACTTCATATCCAGTGGTTAGTGAAAATGGTGTGGAAGCCTTCGTAGTGATGACTCCACGTAACCCAACTCAGCGCGTAGTTGGAAATGAGGATCAATCGGATCAATGTGGAACTGAGAGAGCTACTTGACCACCCACGTAAATACGGTAAATATGATGATTGCATTGCGCAACCAAGAACAAAAGCTTTCAATTTTTTTCCTTAATGGCTATTAAACCATCATAAATCTAGTAAATGCAATTGTGCATTAGGTATCGCGTGCTAAGTAACAAATAAGTTAAAATAGGATCAGAAGATTATGCCAAAGTGAGCAAATACGAAAGGTATATTTGCATTTCCACATGCATTTCGTACTTACTGCCGACCAATTTTTAGTAACCATACTACGCTATATCCTTGATACATGCTTTGTCAATATATTTGGGACAGTTGGAAGATTTAATCTCCTAAAGGTATGCATATACCGGCAGTTATGGAGTAAACTTCATATGAAGTATTCGGTAATGCGACATACCAAACTCAGCATACACAATATATATCGAGCTTTTAAAAAAGTACCAACACAAAAGTTCTTTCAATACCGAGCCTGTGCATTGTAACCGAGTTTGTACCGGGTAGCAGAAAAATGGTTTTCGAGGTAGGCCAAATTTCACCAAAGTTGGGAAATAAACTAATTCTTATCACCTGTTATTCCCCTAGTTCCAAATTTCGTGGTAATAATGTCATCATTGAATTTAATGTATAATAGTTACATATTCTTTATTTATGAGGTATTGGCTTTGAAGTCACATTGCCGAAGACTTTTTACAGTTTTAACTCGATTACTGCTATAATGCGCATTCGTATAAGAAACTGTACCGTAAAACTTTCCCTTATCTTGACACAAATATACAGTGTGTATATGGCGTAGCAATTGCTCCTGCCGATGATTTACCAGCATGTACGAAACGCATATCTACATAGGATCATACCTTTCGTTCGGCATCATCACAATTAGAGACACCAATGCAATAGTCCTTAGTGACGTATGCTTAACTGAAATATGACCATGAGAAAAAATGATAAAATAAAAAAAACAAATATGAAGTACGCTTTTAAAAATAGGTGTCAATAATAACAAAAATAACAATTTCGATTTTAAATATTATTTAAGAAGGTGATTTACGATTGGGAGGATCTAGTCAATATGATTCTATTTACCTAGATAGCACGCATAAATAAAGCAACCTAGATATCTGCGCAAACCCATTATCGCTAAGTAAGCATTAAAAGGCGACTTTGGCAATACAGCTTCCTTGTGGCTTTCATTGTATGGTTCATATTGGCTTCGGTATATCCTTATGGTCCTATTTGAATTAATTTATGAGATGTAAATACCCACGTCTACACAATTGCATATATATGTATATATATATATATATATATATATATATATATATTAGTTCTCTGCAATAAAGAGTCTATAAATATTATCTAAATGTAGTATGTTTTATCCAGTCTCGTATACGTATATGTTAAAAACCAATAACAAGGTGGAGTTCAAATAAAGCCAATCACAGAGCGGCATGATAGATTACTCATTTTATATACTACGTGTACGTGCTGAAATTCTTTCTACCACAATTTTTACGGAGTTGGCTACTGTTTACTTAAACTGTGAATAATAACTTTTTTTTAAATATGCTACTTTTGTAAAAGCCTGTGTCTCCGATCTGGATCGGAATAGATTACCACAATTTTGTGGTAATTGTGACATCGTTCAATTGATCATACCATATTTATACTTTACCATGGATTTCTATATAATGTTCATTATTGTATAGGTCATGGCATAGCTTATAATAATTTAATTCATATTAGATAAGAAAATATACCGAAGCCAGCTTGAACATTAACGCCTAAATTTCGTGCTTATTAGCAAAGTGAGCTAGAATTAATTTTGTCAAATAATGTAGAAAAAATTAACTGTGAAACCTCCTAGACGATGTCACAATCATCTACGTATAAAGTAATTCACAGTATGATATAAAATTCATTACACACAGTATACCGTATGTTTTAACACCATTAACTTGGTAATAAACCTTAATATTACGACAAGAAGAACCAAAACTATTCTAAACACCTAGGACCATTGCAAATTCATCATATGTAGACTTAATTCGACATTGGTAATAATTTATGAATTTTGCATTATGCATAGCGTGCATTGTACCATTTTAACTCATGAATACTGCAAAAATATTCCACGATCGTGTATCAAATCACGCAAGAGTATCAGATTTTTCAGGTAAGCACGTGCTACATAGATTTGTCCGTATAAACTAAGCAGTGTATAAAGTATCAAGGATAATTCATGCCGTTGACCGGTTTCATCCTTATTGGGATCTCATTAAGTACTGACCAAATATTTGCTGTGGACAGGACTTAGCACATTATACTTTTGAGTCTTGAAGTCTATCCACTGCGCCCCCTACCGCACACTAAACATTAACGTATGCTGTTTGGTTATCCTTTCCTTCAAATGCATCTCTTTAAACCTGAAGTTCCAACTAGCTATCCCTAATTCGTCATTAGAGAACAGACATCACCCATTAGGCAGAAGCGATATTTAATTGAATATTTATGCAATCAATCAAAATTGATATATATATATATATATATATATATATATATATATATATATATCATTAACAACTACGCATTGTATAAGATTCATCGGAAAGACTAGTTTCATCCTCATTGGGAAGTTTTCAAATACTTTTCAGAATGTTGCCGCGAACAAAGCTCGTACAGGGAAACGTTTTTCTTAAAAGTCTGAGACTATTCAATGCGCCACCTTGCTGCACACAGCATACCCTCGCAATAAATATTTGCTTATTTGAACACATCATTAATCCAATACCGCTTCGCCGGGTGTTGTTTTTCGTTCTATAATGACAAATTCGGAATGGCTAACAGGAAATTTAGGTCGAAAGAAATACAACATAGGTTTCATCTAAAGAAAAGGCTGATCAAAATCAATTTAGTACAGATATTGTTTGTGGCGGAAAACTAATATATATGCAATTGTGTATTAGACAAAGACAGCATGAACCACAATATATTTGGGTGATAAATGTGAGAAAATATTATAACTGAAAATTGTGTGTACTATGCGACAAATTGGCGCAGTGAATAGAGTCCCAGACTCCATAGAAAATGTACCCCGGTTCAAACCCTGTCCACGTCAAAATTCTGAACCGTGCTGCAGGACTTCCCGATAAGAACGAAATCGGTCCACTGGATGAATTTACTTTGCTACCATGTTCACCACTTAGTTTATATTAGAATTTGTTCTTTAGAACTGCGAGCCTCAATAGAATTCATAATATCCTTTCCATGTGCAAAATGTTGTTGCGCCTTTGTTTACACATATTCAAATTAAACAATTTATTGACATTATAGTCAAAGCGGTAGAACACAACATACTATCTCTGATACTAGGTCACACTTTGCGCAAGATTATCGTACTATCTACGAAAGATGTACGATTTCGTTTTAATGGAAGCATCCATAAACAGATTGATTTGCGGTAATGGGGAGTCCACTTTCTCCATTATTGGCTGATAATGTCCTAGGCCATCTTGAGAACACATCATTAAGGAAATATGCAAAATAAATACGGTAAGTTGATGCTATTTTCCTTGTCCTTAAAAACAGATCGCAACTAAATGATTGTCTTTCTTTATTAGATGTACTACTAAAGAAAGATATTATTGGAAGATTAAATTAACAAGTTATCATAAATCTACCTTGTTTGCACTGTATTTGCATTACAGCAGTTTCGTAACTGTTTAAAATATATTTATCAACAGTTTGCAGCTGTTTTTCAAGAATTGAAAAATTGGTTTTTCAATAACGAATGTACTAAGGCAACAAATTATTTAACGTATAATGGTTTTCATATACAAATAATTAAATCTATTATTAAAAGGAGAAGTCAAAATAAACCGAGATATTTGGGATCAGAAAAGAAAGCCGTCTAACTGAACATCCCATTTAAGGGGAATGTAGTTTCCCGCATAGCACAAAACAATGTTGAACCGGCATTACACGCTCATTTAATACAGCTAAACTACTAGTGTTATTTAAGGAAAGGCAATTGCCTTGAACAGAAATCACAAAGAAATAGCCGTTAATGTCGACCAACTTACGTAGGCCGATCGACCAGACGGTTAATAACTCGAATGAGAGAATATTGTAACAAAAACGCTTGTTTTAAATCAAATGGTGTATACACGTCTGCAATTGCGCAACACATCGTTGAAACCTCACACGTATGTTCTCCAGTAGTGTCATTTGAAATAATTACTAAAGGTGATGTACGTATTTGATTGCTTGTTCTCTTACTTCATACTCTCTCCACATTTATAATTTTTTTATCTTTCAATATATGTATATATTCATTGTACCCTTCTTTTGTGCAAAAACAAAAGGAAATTTTATCAGATATACACACAGGAAGGGTACAATGAATTTTATTAAAGCTCGCATTTCAAAAGAATATATATATATATATATATATATATATATATATATATATATATACATTTGTAGATACTTGGGACCAATGTAAGAAACAAACGGTTCATTTATCTGATGAAATTTCTTTGTCTTTTTTCATATGGATAATGTACTATGAATTAATGTATATACTTTTTAATTAGGAAGGAATAAGACATTTAATAACAAAGTGGATAATGGCGGTTTTATTTCGGGAAAACTCAGCTACTCTTTACAATCTTTCATCTATATACAACCTTGGTTGTCATTGGATTATGTGGATAGCAACTAGTCTGTTTTTCCGTTTTTCTTGTATTTATTATTTGGGTTAATTTGTGAGTGCATGTGTTTATGTATCTGTGAGCGTTACTGTGTACAAGTCTGTTTGCGTGTATGAATTATTCCCATTGTTCGTAGAATGGTGTTTTAGTTCTGATCATTCTTGTAAGGGTGGATTTCCTTTTGACCAAGTGTTCGCTTTTGTGTATTAAAGAGTGCCAGATATATGTCTGCTTTGTCAGTACCTGATACTAACACTATCGTTGCCGAAAATATAAATGATACTATCATTATGGTTGCCGAGTTCGTACATGGTACCAACACGATGAATATATATGTATGCTATAGTTCACCGACATTGAGAATTGCAACTATTTCTGAACATCTGTTACTCCAGAAAATCAATAAATTCTGGTCTTGATCGATATCAGTTATCACATTTCGCGCGAGATTATACGTTCCGTTCATGCTGTCTTTGGTTTGTCCTTCCGGCCATATTCGCTATAGTTGGCTTTGTCTCAGTTTACCCTGTAGCTTATGCTGGTTACTGAGTCTATCAATGATTTTGTATAAAAGCTTGATATTAAAAAAGAATTAATGTTGTATATTTTTTTATTTATAACCGCACAGATCTTACCTGCTTCCCTTTCAAGGACCAATACATTGAATGTGCCGATATCACTGGATGTGGCCTTGGCAATGATGCAATAGCCTGGGATTTCCAGGTAACACCAATTTTTTTAAATTTAGAAATTATTGTAACTTGATCGTGTAGCAGTGATTAATATTTCGAAATTATGCATGTTTACTGGTATAAATTGGAAAATGTTAAATATAAACTCTTATTTGACGTTATAACACTGGCTAAATATCATTCAACAATTCCTTGGTCACAATAATGAATTAATTTATTTGTTTTAATTTTAAATTAAATTCCGAATGATATATATATATATATATATATATATATATATATATATATATATACAGAGAGGAAGAGAGGATTAATGCTTTTGCTAGAATTGGATTATATATATTTTTAGTCGAAACTAAATATTGCAGGTCGAAATGTGCCGATTCGTGAAACTGACGATAATTTACCATTCGGTGTAGTTGGTTTTAAACAGATTGGTTTTTATTTCAAGTCCACAAACTCGATTTTAATTAAAAAATGTAATATTGTATTTAATTTTTAATTGGGCCATTTTTATTTTAGTAATATTAATTTAAAATTACTTGGCATTTTGAAGCATAACTTTCTTATAATAGAATTTTTACAAAAAAGATTGAAAAATCCAATATTTTCGCCGTGTCTCTTTTATAATTATAATGAATTCAGAAGGAGATTATATAAGCCACTACCACTACAACTACTGCTGCTACTATTACTTATATAAAACTAATTTACATAGGTATGATATACTGTAGCTTTAACTTTGCATGCCCATTGAATTCATAGTTATGCGTGGATGATATGTAAACCCTAGATCAGCCATTCAAAGTGGTTGTTAAGACTGTTAGTCTGAATGCTCTACCTTGGCGTACCTCGCATAAGAAAAGATAACAGTGCTCATACGCTCCCAGAACAATTTAGAGTCCTAAATTCCAAAAAACCATCATCACAACGGTAACGTCCAGTCTCGGGTGATCGCAAAGGATCATTCATCCTAGCTAACACACAAAATAGTGAAGCATTCATTATTTTGTTAGGTCTCAGTTGTCGCGTCGGTAAGGCGATGTTACGATTGCTTTCCAAATGCAATCATCACATCTAAGATATGAATCTCCATTAGTCTCTGGCAGCCAAAGTACAGCTTCTGGGTTGCATGTGGCGAGCTCACTTTAACTAACAGAAAGGACGAAGACATTTTCTGACGCATTAAAAAGAAGATATTCTCGGTAGATATTGGTCGGCAGTATCGGGTAGCAGAACATCAGAGAAGAAAAACTGCATATAAACCAATAGAAATCGCAAATGGTGCTAAATGAATGTGTTCCTGATAATATGTATCGGCACATGTAGATGTATTTATATAAGTTTGTATTTATGTATGCAAACAGGTTTGATTGTTTGTATGTGTATATCTGTGTGTACATATGCAAATAAGTATGTGTGAGAGAAAGGGGTTCATGTGTGTGTTTACCTATAAATGGATATAGGCGCATTTATTTCATTTAATTGCATGTGTATGTTTTTCATTATAAATTCGCACATATATGATTTAATGAATTGTTGATACCTCGTAACTATTTCTGTGTTAACAGAAAGGAAAGAGGATTAAAAACGCTAAAAAATTCGATTATTATTGTTACTTTTGTAGTTGAGATCGTTTTCAAAAAAACTGTGGTACCCAAATAATCTAAGGCAATTGACAGCCCTAACGGAAAATAAAACTGACCAGAATCCAGTTCTTTCCTAGAAATGTCAAGTTTCAGAAATACAAAATCCATAGATATAGAGCCAAAACTTGGGACCGTTATAACGGAAGATGCTGTTTGAAATAAAGCGGGAGGACCAATATCATGTGCGAACACGCAAAAGGATGTAAAAAAATCGATCCTAACATAAAGCCTCCGGTTGGCAGGCGGCCAGTGCTTGATGCACCTTTTCCTACTGCTGACAGACTCTTTGAATTACCAAGCAAAAATGCAAGTTACATATATATTTATGCGAAAGGCGATCAACGGTGCTATCTCCTTTTTAATAGAATATAATCCGCGTCATAATGCGCATAATGGACTTCCAGCTGCCTCTATTTGTTCTTGTGTGTGACTTACTGCAACAACTACTAAATACCTTTAATAATTGTTTACATTATGCATTAGTAAGAGAAAAATCAACGATAAAACGTTGCACACGAATATATTAGCCAATTTATATTTAGAACGCATACCTTTTGATTTTGCTTACGAATCTATGGAGAGAATGTCGCAATTAAAAGCTGCTATGCACAGTATATTTTCATTTATTGCTCAAATAATCCAACCGAAATCCTCCGATCTGTTCGATATTGTATGATGAGCTGTATACTGATGATGAAATCTGAAAACGGTACCGAAAATCCTCCGTTGAAAAGAGTGACTGGCAACAATCCTATGTAAGTCACAAAATGGATCAAGTAA